>JAQFXV010000219.1:0-29171 GCA_034694065.1 Camisia spinifer
ATTCAAACTATAAGAATACAAAGATGCGATTTCTGAACCTTTATTGCTTATGGATTGAAAAGTTACAAACTTGAAGGTTTTGGATGAAAAATAAAATAATATTATAACCCTATGACAGCTATTTATATCCTAAACTAAGGTGAAGATTGCATAATATCAATCAGAGATTGCAAAATATACGTTAGAAATAAGAAAGTAATGTAAGATTCAAAAACATCTTCTGCAGCATTAATAATTTGAAGGTAAATGATTTTATTGAAAATTTCTTAAAACTCCTTCAAGTGATTTAATAAACCACAGAAACTACTAAATTTGAAATATAATTTGGATCTTATAAGTTATTGATGAACATTCATCTAAACCTAAAAATTTCGATTCAAAATTCGGTAAATGATAGGCAATATGGAAAAGGGAATTATCACTCAATTCATAGAATTGAGAGAAAAGCATGAAAAAGGTTTCATTCGCTATTAATTAGCATAGAAATTATACTTTTTGAATGAAGATATTAATCAGTTAAACCATTGAAACAGAGCCTAATTTTTCATCTACACATTATTTCAGAGTCGATTTGATGAATTGCAATAAAATCTTAAAAAACAGGTTAACTCGAGATAATATTGCCGATCAAATATTCTTCTCAACCTCATAAAAGTTCAATATAAACTTCACTTATAATGGTTGATATAGTTTGTCTGTCATTTAAATTTGAAGAATTGTCATCGGGTTCGCTCATAAAAAGATAATTTCTAGAGATTTGCGAACACTACTCAAATCTCTTTGATCTTAATTTAAGAAATTAGATATTTTGTTAAATAAAATGATAGGTTAAATAAAAATTGAATAACAAATATCAGAATAATATGTTGCAAAGTTGTATTTTTAAAGCTCTTCTACAGAATACATATATCCCAATATAAATGCGTTTTGCATCTATTCAAGGATAAAATCGTAAAAGTCGATGAACTTTGTCAAAAAACTAAAAAAATGAACAGTCTTGTTTTTCAATATTAATTGAATGACTACTTCAACACTTTTCTTTTCTTAAAACTAAACTCTATTTGATGTATGTGTTTATTCTTAGTTAAGTGTAATTTGCATTTAAAAAGTATTAATTAAAATATTATACTATGATTAATACGAAAACTTCAAATCAATCCAAGTGAGAATAATTGAATGGTTCAATAACTTAGACAGAAGTTAATATAAACATCAGTTAACATTTAAATTTAATTAATATTGCCGAAAGACACCATAATATCATTTTGAACATTATTCAGTTAGCATTCATTATAAAGTTAAGATAATAACAGTTATAAAAACGTACGCAATAAATATCAATATGATTGAAGTCCATTTAATTGAAGTCCATTTAATCGAATTCCAAATCATAAGTTTTGTTGAAGAGGCTCTTATTTTATGCTTGAAAAATTATCTGTCAAAAAGTTTAGGGAATTTTATTTTAGACATCGCCGAAACCATTTACTTGAAAATAATAACATTGCGTTGATTGAGAACTATTATAGACATTCATGAATGTAAATTTTTAAAATTAGTTAAATTACAATTAGTAAACATATAGATTTGCTTTGTGTTTGTTTCACTCATAAGAATCGTTCCAAAGTCTTATTCATAAGTTTTTGATTTGTTTTTTTTCAAAAACATGATTTTGTGAGATAAATGTTTATAAAAGCTGAACTCAATTAATTTAGTTGTAATAATTTGAAAAATATTACAAAATAGACAAATCAGATTAGAAATGAAATTTGGATAAATTAGAAACCCCAATAAAACTGTCCAAAAATAGCCTGACAGGAAATCTGGTGTTATCAGTGTTTGGAAGAGAAGAAAAGCTTTTAAATATTATGTATGCAGAAGTTCTTAGAAATCAAATGCAATAACATCTGCTTTATTCGAACTTAAGTCAGATTCTGGAATATCTCGTAAAATATTGATATCAACTAAAATTTATTATGACTTAACATTTAAAATAGTTAAACTCACAATTAGTAACCTGTGAGGTGTGGGTCGCGTCTGTCTGAGTCCTAATCTATAAATTTGATTTTATTGCTGATTAAAATAACAAATGTTAACCATAATTGTTATAAATATGAGATCAAATAATTTATTGTTGAACTGATTGACTGAAATTAATTGAAATTATGTTAATTTTCAGACCAAACAAGTGAGTGATGCAAATAATTCTGCGATGTTTTGCAAATTTCGTCAATTAAGGAAATATACTCGTTATTATTTGAAGTCATGGCATCATCACCTTCCAGATGAAGTTAACAAACTATGGAAAGGCTTTCTTCCTCCCAAAACAGAAAAGCCAAGTTCTAGTCATACTTAGTTTTGTCAATTGATTGCATTATTATAACCTCAAAAAGTCAGAATCAACTTAATCGTTATAAAGTTTTTGTTTATTCACAAATAAAGCAAATAAATCAATTGCACTGCAATTCTTGTAATCTAGTCTTTAAATCAAATGTAACTTCAATTACTTTTAGAAGTAATGTTTTGTCAAACTATGATTTGTTTTATTGGCTAATAAAGATATTGATCATTTTCTTATTAGTTATTATTAGAGTTAGTACTTTCGGTGGATCAAATCGGTCCGTATTCTGTAGCAAAAATTCTTTTTTCTCTAGAATAAAATTAATTTTTATTCAGAATTCAAATATAATTAATGAATAGCGAGTTTAAAAACATAGTTGAAATTTAAATATAATTGAACTTAATTAAAATAAGTTTTTCTATATTTTCTTCTAATAAAGTATATCTTTATCGGATGAAATAGCCTTATATGTTGAGAAAGACCTTTCAAATTCTACCAAAACCAGGGGTGCGTTTGCTGTTATGCAATATCACTTTAAATGAAGACTTAGTTTTAAAATTGTAGTCACTTTTTTGGAAAAATCATCAGCAAAAAATAACAATGATTTAAAGCTCAACGTTTTGATAATAAAATCTCAAAAAGGATTTAAACTCAAAATTCCTAACGGGTAAGAAAAAAGCATAAATAACACCTGTTTTGGATGAATAAAATCTAATTTTGAGCTTAAAATAGGGAAAATCGGTGGCAAAACTGAAATTTCGCAGTTTTTCGGTGGCTTCAAATCGATTAAAGTAATAAATGAACTTTATATAGATGTTAGACTTTATTTCCGCTGATTACCGAATACGATGAAAAAATTAGTGGCCATCAAAAGTACAGCTCGTTATTATTTTTGATGTTTTCCAGTCTCTTATTCTTTATTTGATAGCTTTTACGACTATATAGTCTTATCTGAGAGCAATAAAACTTATCAAAGAAACAATTATCTCAACTATCAATATAATAGTGCTATTTTATGCCCTCAGCTATTTATTATGTTTAAATCTAATTGAAACTATATTTGCATTACAACATCACATCAATCTCATCATTATTGAGTCTCATTAATATTCAAATGTAACTCTTTTAAAAATTGATCGTCATTAACATCATTAAAACATTTGCGATCAAATCTTAGACAAAATTGATTTTGATTTTTGGAGCACATTTGAAATGAAAAAAAACAATTGAGTTTTAATCGATATTTAAAAACTGGATTATAATCCCAATACGTTTATTTATTCTGTTCATATTCTGTACATTATATAGAGGTTTGTCGAAAATTGAAGGCACACAAAAATTGAATTACATAAAGCGATTTACATAATCAAATTCATCATCACAGGTAAAACGGATTACAAAAGTAATTTAGGTTTATCTTTATCTGTAACCAAACAAAATGATAATTGCTTTTTAATGGATCGATACTTATGTAGAAATTGGATTTTCGTTTAAGTATGCGTTCAATACAATCACGAATGATCGCCAATTTGTGATAATAATAACAGAGCATTATTAATGCTATCAATATTTTTTCCATAATAAAGGTTTTAATTACAAATTTATATTTTTAGAACGATTATTGAATATTATATCAAAACATAAGCATTATTCTCAAAAATTCAACCAAATCTTTTTTCTCAATTTGGGGGAAATTTCGGTATTTTTCAAGTAAACAACTTATTCACAGAAATAAACTATTAAATGTCTTGATTTGACATAATATGGTATTAAGATATTGATAATGACATCAATAATTTGTGCGAAATATAATTTAACCTTAAATTACAATATTTTTGATTTGATCCGCGCTCTTATTTGAAAAATTTATTTATAATATAAAAAACGAATTCAAATATTGCCTCAAATAATCGATTCATTATAAACATTGAGAGATCATTAACGCTAATTAAAAATTTAAATGAATAGCATTTCTATTCATTTGATTTCTAGAATATAAGATTATCAGGAATTAAAAGAAATTAAGACAATGAAAAAATAAGAAACGCCATCAATAATAAAAAGATCTATGAATTCAAGCTCTTGTTTTAGATGAAGATCATTATGTTATTTGACATGTTGTCTGACAATAAACACTTAAATGTTAAGATCATGCGACTGATAGCATGGCAGGAGTCGATGATTCAGATGAAGGAGGGGTTGGAAGTTGTGGTACTGATAACTGATCAGTAGATGAGGAGCTTATTATGTTCGGAGTTTTTGACCTATTATTAAGTGATGTGATCGATGATGAGCTCGACCTGACTTGTGGACAGTGAGGTCGAGCCAATTGTTCAATACTAAACGGACTATTTCTTGGTGGACATGATTGAGGTGCCAAAGATGAAGAAGATGTTATTTGAACGCGAGGAGAACTAATATCATTATGAATGTGATGATGGATTATATGGTGATTATGGTTGTGATTGTGATGAGGTATTATATAATCACTATTAGGAACAACTGGAGGACTGGAGAGACTTAACTCGGCTGATGAGAGATTGAGGTTGTCGTGATCACTCTCATTAGCACTCTTAGAATCAGGAGTCGGCGCTTCCATACTTCCCACACTCCCGATATTATCTTCACTTTCGCCGGCTGTGTCGCCTCCATCCAAATATCTAATGCACTTCTTTTTTCTCCTGAATTTTTCCAAGAATACAATTCAATTTTCAAAATCATCAATTGTTTATATAAATACCTGCAGGGTTTGCACCAATTATTTTGTTGATCTAATCCGAATCTTGCTCTACATTTCTTTAAAGCTCCGCCTTCTACATGATTAATATTCGACGTTAATTACAATTGAAAAGAATAATTCAATTAATGCAATAGAATGAATGTATACCTCCGTCACTATTTTTGTCGCGTTTTTTCTTCTTCTTCTTGGCATTTGCAGCGTAATTATCTCTAGCCGTCCAACCGGGATATAACTCCATATGTAATTGCCTAATAATTTCAATTGTTTAAAATAATTGTCACTCAAATAACTATTTTTCAAAATATAAATTCAACATTGAAAAACTTAGATAAGCAATGCTATTAACAAAGCATTTTCAAAGCTATTCATTTGCATTGGAACTAATCTAAGGAGTTGCCAAAAAGCGTTTCGATGTCACGTTTAAAGTGAGAAATAGATAAGGGATACTAATTTACTCCATGAATAAATAAATATAAATATGAGCCATAAAGATATGCTAGAATTTGCCATAATTGGCAAAATAATTGAACAATAATTGAACAATAATTGGAAGAAACCTCATAAATAGATTCTTTGACCCCATCGAGTATTTAACGGAAATTGATATCCTTTGAAAAATCTATGAAGTGTTTTAAGTACACTCTTAAGTACACTCATCAATGATTTAGGCGAATGTCAATACCAAAAAAGGGTTTAAAAGAATTTTGAGGCTAAGAATTATTCTCATAAGACTACACAATAAGACTACAACAATATCATGAGTTAATCGATTTAATAATTTTAGGAAAAAATAATAAAGAAAACTTTCTCGAGAATATGATTAATCAATGAAGAAAACTGAAATTGAATACATTATAATAATTTGAATGACTTTCATTCCTAAAGCGGCAAAAGGATTGTTAATGAGATAAATTGAAGTAAGAATGTTAGCCATTAAAAAGTACACACCAGACATACCTTTCCTTTCGAGCCATATCATAATATTTGGCCTGTTCTTCACGTGTTAATCCGTGCCACTAATTGATAAAATGATAAATTAAAATTCGAAGCAATAATAATTGAATAGTTAATAAGTATACCCTTCGTCCTAATATTTGATTGATTGCTGCGCTTTCTTTTAGTGTACATTCGGCGACAACTTTAGCCCTCATTTCTTTCATATATAACATAAAAGCATTGAGTGGTTTCTTGACATGTGATTTATCCTTAATTTGTTTATTTAATTTGCCATTAAAGCTTTCAGGCGTTCCGGGACTGGCAATTGAATGATTGGCACTATTGGTCGAATTGGGTGGACTACAAACACCTCCACCACCACTACTAGTACTCGTTCCGGTTGAGCTGCCATTACTGATACGACTAAGAGATGGCTTTTGATCAATATTTGATGAATGAGAATATGAGGGCAAATGCCTTGAATTACTAGTACTACTATTTATATTATTGGCATCTGTACACGAATGATGATTACTAATACCCGCTGACGCCGCCGCCACCGCAGCCGCTAAGTCCTGATGTTTCGAACCGGCGCTCGCGGCCAATAGAGCGGGATGTGTCAGACCAGGATGTCCTTGAAGTGCGGGATGGGGTGGAATCAGTGTTGGACGAGTGAACGTAGAAAAGCTTGACGTCGGAACTGATATAGTAGGATATGGACCACGAAAGGCGCTTGAAGTTATCGGATACATGGCTGGCGTATGCCTTCATTTTAATATTAATTCATTTTATAAATATTTTCAAATTCTAATTTTCACTTATATACCATTGCAGTTGTTGTGCAAAATCAGGGAATACTGGATGAGAATACTGTCCGTGACCTGGCAAGGGATACATCGGTGGGCGGGGTATACCTGAAACAACATCCAATTAATTAATAATCATTCAACAAATTCCATTCAAGTGGAAAATCAAATATGTTAAACCTCTCAATAATTCTATTAATAGCATTACCAATACTTGACATTATCATAACTTTAGCTCAAAATATTGTCAAATCTTTCAAAATTTTAATTTAATTCATTAAACGAATGCAATGATCCAGAAAAATATAAATCATTAGTAATTCTCTAAAGGAGATGAAGTGATGTCTGTGTAGAGCAAGACTGCTTTGCACGAAAGGTAGCAGCAGTTGGTTTGTCATTGAATTGTATGCTTATAAAAAGATTGGAATATCGTGAAAGGGAACGTGAGATCACGTATGGATTATATCCATAAAGCATAAAGTCATAGGCAGTCATATAATAAGTAACCTTTGAAAGCATGACTTGGCATTCAAAATGCCATAACAAGAGCCTGTTTTGATAGCACTAACAAGTGTGGCACAGCTGCAAACACATGGATTATGGTTGGCTTGTGTTGGCGTTCGACCATATTATTAACAGATATAAGAATAAATAATAACTTTTCTACAGTTAAGGCAAGAATATTTACTTATGTCAAAATCCATCCATCCGGTAATCGTACCTGTCTTTGGATCGATATGAACGGGAGGTATTCCCATGTGTGCAGGTGGGGGTTGAGGAAATGCATCGATATTAGGCATCATAAATGATAACGGAGACCCTGGATGTGGTCCTCCCACCATTGCCGGAACTTTATTACCCTATCAAACAAATAACACTAATTAATCAATTATTCAATTTCTCTAATGATAGCATTTATATAATATAATAGCATCAGATCTAATCAATTATCATTCAATTTACTTCAACATATAAGTTAAATATTTATTCAAAAATAATAGTTTTTCAAAATTAAAAGCATAAATCATTTTCTCCATTTTCTAAATAATCAGTTTTTAAACACTTTTATTTATAATCAAATTAACAAAATAAACAAAAACTTAAACAATTGTATCATTCAGTTGTAAATCAATAAATGGTTTGACCCCGTGTTTAATACTTGACGAGATTGTGTTCATGAGTTATAAAACTAATCAAGATTTCTTATTTGTTTAATAAATATTTCATGTAATCACAAATTCATACATATGTTTGATTAGAAGTTATTCGATTTGAAAGCTTCTCAAAAACTTAAAATCATAACAAAATTAAACACTTCTAATTAAACAAATTCAAAAACAACTTAATTATGTCAATGATTGTACCAATTATTCAAATATCTGATTATCTTGTTTTTGACTCAAATAAGGTTATGGAATATTTTTCCAAAAGAAATATACTTTGAAATAATTCTAACAAGAAATTAGTGTCATTAAAATTGTTTGACTTCTATAAAAATTATTTAATTTGATTCCTGTCAAAGAAAATATTCATCTCTACACTTATTTAAGTTTGTTTTTAACCTGTAAGAAGAGGTTAGAAAGTTAAACACCTTATACAGGTTATCAAAATATGCTAAAAAATAATAAATTTCAAAGATGATTGCATAACACCTATGATAAATATGCCTCACGAATGAATTTATTGAATTAAATAACTTGTACTCATTAAAGAATATTAATAATAATGGTTCATAAAAGTGAAATTAAATTATATCAATATCTAGATTGAAATTCTCTAAATTTTTTATTAAAGAAAAGATTACGAATAGCAACTTTATATGTTCTTATTTTAATCTTTATTCATTATATTTCAACAATTACTAAGATTTCATGCAATACTTAATGCTTGCGATGTTTTTCACTGGAGATCATTTGGATAAGTAATAAAATCTAAAAGAATTGAGAATATCTTTTGACAGATCTTATTATTTATGTTGAGTAATATTTCACTCGAGAAAGTCAAGTGTTGATGCAGTGGATGATTTAGGTATTTGAAAAAAGATTAAATTGATCCATCTTCACTTCCCAATTTAGAGCACAAAATTTCGTTATTCGTTTATTAAAATGAGATTCAAAAATTTGATGATTGACCTCCGGGTCAGATATTATTGAATGATATCGATATTTGGGTAGTGTTAGGGGAGAAAATGATTCATTACTGAAACATTAAGCTATTAATCATGCTCAAAAGTTATTCAATACTCTATATATGGAACTTTAATGAATAAAATACCGATTTGTATCGAAATTTTGGAAAATAACAATTTGATGAACAGAAATAAAATACAAATAGAAATTTAGAATTAACAGATAAACACTTTTTATAACTTATATTTATACAATAGATAGAACACGCGTTGACTTATTACAGGAACTGAACAAAAGTTGAAATTTCACATTCAAATTATTCTTGTTTTATAAATATCAATATCATAAACATTATGATGATCTTAGAGTAAATCAAAAACATTCAGTAATTCTTAAAATCTATTTTTATTCTTTCATAAAATCTAATAAATAAAGATACTAAAAAGGGACACATCGTTCCATTAATAATGAATTTCGTTTTGAGATTTATATTTTAATTCAATATAAATTCGAATGAATAAAGTATGACATTAAATGAAATACGGGTTGAGATTTAAAATAATCATAAAATAGAGTAAATAAAATAGAGTATAGTTATGGGAATCAGTATTTGATATCAATTTTACATTAATATTCAAATAAAACTAGTAATAGTGTTATGATTAGAGTGACCCTCGAGAGTGAAACTCAATTTAAAAGACATAACTGTTATATAAGAGTTAGGGATCAATCTTTTTCAAAGGATCGAATATCACATTAGATTTGAAAAAGAGAGATATAACTAAAAATGTGATGTTAGGAAGCAGTAGATGTTTAGAATGAAAATGTTATTTGTGATAGTAGTGGAAGACAAGTCTCTTTTGATGTTCGCCGGCGTTATCGCACCTCAATTTTCAACTCTATCATTGACCACATATTCACATCACATCGCATGTGGTTCAGGATATCTAATTCCCAAATCCCAGCCTACTTTCCAATAAAAGTGTCTAATAATAAAGTTTCACATACAGTGCAAATGCTAATTAAGTGAATGAAAAAGCAAGTAAGTGAGAGATCAATACAATATTAGGCAACAGGCAATAGCATATCAAGCTATATCTTATTGCTAATGCTCAGAGTGCAAGTAAATGGAAGATCGAATGAAATAATAGTACATTTGGAGCATTACGTACTGAAGCTTCACTTTTTCCTTCTAGAAAAGCCTAACTGTTCAATGGATTGCAATAAGGCTTTCAAATGATATTATGGACAATAATTCCCATTTCCTCTTCACCTCAAATCAGCGAAAATCCATATTTTCACTGACAAGCACTTGAATCTCATTTTCAAAAAATAAATCATATTTTACAGTTCAATTCTTTAGAGTATTTGAGTTTTTATTATAAATTACTTGTCAACAGAGATTTTGAAAACTTTTAATAATTTATGGAATATATTTATTCGGCACTTTGGGTTATGATAAACATTATATCCTAAAATCTCGATCCATAGCATGACTACTACTACTAGTATTATAAGTCTCTTTTGGGAAGTTGAAAGAAATTGGCATAAGTAATAAATACTGTATTAAGATTGTAAACATGTAGCGAATTTTTAAGCGGTTAAGGCTATCAATTCAAGTGACAGAGTGTGTTCAATCAAGAATTGAGTTTAATATATTCATAGATGCGTTCAATTTGATGCTGAACAGATGTAAAACTAAAATTGCTGGCAATACGCGCTACTAATGGAAAATGTAAGCAAAGAAAACTAATAGCAACTCTAGTTTGTTCAACCTTTCATCATATATGTTCACATGGCTGACAATTTTCTTTCCGTTAGAATTGAAATAACATCACAACACAAATAAAAATGCAAAATAATATGTACTTTTTGGTAATTTTTGCGCGACAAATACACATAAGCCCTAAGCATTTCACTTCATTACACAATCTCAATAAATGGTGAAAATAGAGTATAGGGCGCATCACTTCGGATCAGTTGACACATTCATGTTACTCACAAGCCAATTGTCCAACATTCTAGGATTTGTGTCCAATCTGTAGGATTCCCCTCTCTATTTATGGTCCATTCTATGCATTCTCTAATACGAGTTAAAAAACATCTATCCCTAAATGCATTTGATAGCGAGGCAAAGGAGAGGCAATAGGAACGCAATAGGGACACATGCAGTTCATACTGATGTAAGCATTACTTAGTACTAGTGTTTCGTCTAAGCATTAATAAGTCGCAGATGGGCTCATGAGCTCATTCCCATTTTGCTATTAAACGAAACATGAAAGCCCAGCTCGCTTTTTAACCCTAGTTTAGTGCTTTTTACAAGCTATATATACAGTTAGTACTTAATATAATACATAAAATATATATATGAAGCATAATAGAATCCATTTGCCAGGTGCTAAATAAGTCATTCAATATTCAATTCGTGAGATCTTCCTTTGCAATACAAAATCATGCATAATATAGTATATTGCGCTTCAAAAGCTCTTTTCAAACATTTATGACGTATTGTACTGTTTAAGAGTAAAGTCTCATATGAAGAGAATACAGATTTGAAGCCTCAAAAATAATAACACTGCAGTTCATTCCATACAATCTTCAAAAGAGTTATTCATGCAAATACAAAAAAGAGGGCACAGAGACATAATAGGCTTTAACTAACTTTTTAAATATTAATTGGATAAACATTCTCATTAATGTTTCTCTTATATATTTTTGTCTTTTGATGCATAAAACAAATGCGATTATTCCTCAAATAGTATGAATTACTTTCATCATTGATTAATACTAATTAATTAGCGAACTAGAGCTCAAACATGTAATTATGTAACACAATGAAAATCATTAATCAAATTTTAATCTGAAATAGTTTCCAATTTTTCTAAAATCCATTATATTTTTTTAATATCCAATAGAAAAGAGAATTAAGTTCAATATTATATTATTCATGATTACGAAATGACAATTGAAATGAAAAAAGTAAAAATTAAACGCAAAACACTATCACTTATTAAAATCTTTTAAATCAATTTCGCCCAAAGCAAGTAAAAGCTAAGAAAAAAAGTAAAGCAATATGTCATTTGATTTTGATAATAAAAATTCTTTAAACTAAATCGTAAGCTTTTAAAATGACATAAACTCTAATGTCTGAAAAGTATCTTTAGAAGCAATCAAGACTATCAGGCAGAACGAGCTCTAAAAAGTATTTTACAAAATAAAACTTGAATTTAAAAGCAATCCATCAAATGATTGATGAAAAGAAGCACAGGAGTAATAGAGAGCATTCCAGAAGCAAATGCCCATATGAGATACGAGGAAAGTGAATGGGAATCAGAAGTAAGCATAGAAAACAAGATTGTGAGGAGTAGTGAATTATATAAATGCACATGAAATAACTTTCCAATATATGCAACTCAAAGCTAAACATCAAATATTGAACGGGTAGAGAAATGAAGATAACAGTAGAATGTAATCAATTAGAGATCAGTGAGTGGAAGCATTAGTAATAGTGTAGAAATAGTGGAGAATAGTGGGGGTTAACTTCACTATATCATACTTTATAAAGTCTATAAAGTCTATGCATGAACCAATTCTAGTGTATGACAAACTACTAATTCCAATATCACGAAGATATACAGATTTTAACTATCATAAAAAATTCTTCTGCTTCTGTCAGTATATAAACAACTATATACTTAGTTCTTTATTTTCTATTTCATGGTTCAAGTAATACTCAAAAAAGGGTTTTCTCGAACAATAAACTATACGGAGTATAATATAAGGCTTTCTTCTTCACAAATATTATTAATAATGATATTGAAATATTAGTTTATAAAAATATTCCAATAATTTCTTTTTCTCTCTCAAAATATAAATTTTTTAAAAGAGGAAAATGAAACCCTTTCCCATTCAAGCAATAAGTGTCTGATAACTCAAGAGCCATAATATAACACAAATAGTATCTTCTTTAAGATCAAATATCAATAAGATATACGCCCTTATCATTACCAAGTCTTCTTGAGTTAAAAATTAATTTGATTCTTTATTATTCACATCCTTAACCAGAGGCAAAAAGAAAAGTTGACTACAACCATAAAAGTGTTTGAAAAGTACAACAATATAATGATAAAGTAAAAAAGTTGCTGAAAATAAGAGGCTGCGAGCGAGTGAACCAACGCTAGTCAAACATTAATAATGACCGTGAATGAATCGAAAAGGAACAAGAAAGGCCTTCAGAATCACTAATTGGTCTACTGATGACACCCTAAACATAAACTACGTTATTTGACACTACATTATCAATATTGCAGCTCTATTCCAGAGGATATGCCGCGAAAGACCACCGATGTCGAGAAGAATACCGATACAGGTATGGCTCTTAATGAGGGGTGAGTTACTGTTTTCCTATTCAATGGTATAGTTATTGATGTAATTGTTTGACGGCATTCAAAGAAATACTCATAATCTATCACTTACTATAACAAAAATGTGAAATTTAAGCAGACAAACAGTATGTATGACTGGCGCTCATCTATTTGAAACATACTGCTAAACAATTCAATCATGGCATTCAACTTTCTTCAACAGACAATTCAAAGGATGAATAAATGATCAATTATTGCTTCAAATATTAAAAACATAATTATGTCTGGAGGGCAGCATTTTAAGCCAAATTCGAAAATTCTCTTTTCTAACAACAAGTTATGTTTCATATTTTGATATCACAAAAAACTTATTAATTATACACACTTTGTACAAAACTCTTTATGTAATAATCGAAACTGAAATTTCAATATGTAATGAGATATATTTGACTCATTCTGTTATTTGTTTCTTTCAGAAGAAAAATTAACATATTTCTCATTATTTTAGTGCATTTCAAATAAAACTTTCAATTAAAATGATAAAATTTATATTACTAACCATATAGAAAAGGAATTCAGATGTATTTTCGAAAGATTAACATCTTATCTAAACTTTTTTTTTCAAAATTTATGACTTCGCATAAATTTTTATGTTGTCGCTCATATTTTTCATTAACTGTTTGAATTTAGTTAATTTATTAATTAGTTAAAATAGATAATTGATCAGAATATGTGAGAACCGAAGGAAATCATAAAAATAAAAGAGTCTTTCGGCTAAAACTACACAGTTTTTAATTATTCTAAAAATAATAGTCGTCCTTCAGATTGACTCAATAAAAATAACATATTCAAAAAAGAGAATGTTTTCGAAAGAAGGCGGTTATTTATTTTCCCGAACTTTTAACTTGAGTTTTCCTTAATTTTTAGCCCAAATACTAGTGTAAATGTGACTGAAATTTCCTCAAAAACTCAACCATTTTATAAAAAGCTGATATGTTGACAAACTATCGAATATTGAAAATAATCCTATATTTAGCTGAGCGAAGAAAGACGCGTCTGTTATAATAATAACACACGATTATTGCCAACAAAGGAAAATTACAATATCCTTATTTAACACATTATGATCATAGATTAGATGATAAAAGTGATGAAAATAGGGCTAAATTTGAGGTCTTTTCTTTAGGACCATATGAATTATGAATGAGTTTGCGGTTAATATAATAGTACATAATAACTTAGTAGCGTTTTCATGTAGTAACTCAAGAATCTTGGCGTTATCACTAAAGCAGGTATTAGAGTGACATTACTTGAGAGTATACTTCAGCTTTAGAAGCGCTAAAAGCATGAATAAGAGGGCAGACTTTTTTACAAGTCTTTTCAACCAAATAAAGTGCACAATAAAAAGAATATGTTTTCATCCAAGTAAATAAGGTCTGAAAAATTGAAACCCAAATAAATGAAAATATGAGAGTATATTCGAATTAAAAACTCTATATAAAAACTCTATATAAAGCTTCTACTCATTAGGTTTGTTATATTTGCGCAATGAATGAATGAGAAATTTGTTTTGCTTCTAACAAATAAGTTCAATCCAATGTCATTTGCAATACTCTGATAAGTCAACGAATACCCAACAATTATTACACTAACTTAGAAAATGTCGCTTTTGTTGCGGTGAATTATTTATGAATTGAGAGCCCACTAAAAGCAATTTGTGACCACCAAAACAACCATTGCTTGCATTTATAAGTAATTTCTATTTCTCTTCCATTTCAGGATGTTTTAGTCATTAATGATTCCAAATTGATAGCAAATATGTTATATTAAAAGTAAAAACATGATGAGTCTGAAAATTGTTGCAGAATATGAAATCGAAGATTAAAGACGAAGTAAAAGAGAAGCTATGAAGTGATGAATCGATGATTATGGCGCAGCTGAAGATTTGATAGGAGAAGAAAGAAATGGGACTCTGATCTAAACGGCTACCTTAAAAATGTTATACGTCAATCGATTATTTAGTGAGCCAACCAGAAGTGAGAAAAAGAGGAGTTGATCAGGCTTTTAATACGCATATACGGCATAATATTCACACTCTCAATAATACCCATTATTATACATTTTGTCAATATAACCAAACTCTAACTTTTATGCGTATATCAGTTATATATGAGTACCGTATTATACGCATACCTCCCATGAGACCAAAAATTGTTCGCTTTATTTTGTCAAAGAATTGCCGCCAACTTGTCAGTCAAACACAAACACGACTCAATTAATTGTTACATAACTTATTGGCGCATTTGAATAAATATTTATTTTATTAATTAAATACATATAGATATTAATGAAAAAATGCAAATAAATAAAAGTCAGTTATTTGTTTGAATAAAAATATATCAAACTATATCATTATAATATAGTATTTTATAATCATATGGTTTTTTCATTCAAAATATAATTTAATAATATGTACAGAAGTTTTCTTCGAGCCATTTGTTATCTATGATACCAATGGGTTACTGAGCTTTTACTTTATATAAAAGAATTCAACGTTTTGTTTGCTATAACCTTATGGGCTCTTTTGTTTCAAATCTTGAACATTAAGAATATTTTTAATAACTTTCAATATCCCAACTTTTTTCTCATAACTTACTAAAGATAAAATCATATTTCTTTTGCATGGCATAAAAGTTGAAAAGAGATCTATTCAAGCGTATACTCGAAACTAATATATTAAAAATATATACACACTATGTTATTATTATAATGTCATGTATGAGTTGGTTTACCATAAAGTAGAAGATATTTTGGAAGAAAAAATGAAAAGAAATGCAAGAGAGGGCAATGTTGAAAACACTAAATTCTAGATCTGAAAGCGATATGTGTAGTATTTTTAACAGTAGAAAACATGTTGCCTCTAAACAAGCTGGGCTTGGATTCAATGCAGTGTATCATGAGCTTAGTTTAGGCAAAAAGTATGGGACGAGAGCTAGTTTTTAGCAAATTCATGATTGCTAACACCCACCTTTACTTACCACTGCCATCACCATTATAAAAATGGAAAAGCAATACAATAACCATGAAATATTAGTTTGACTCTAAGTAACAAAACCTATTGTTGAGAATCCTCTACTATTTTGGACAATAACGACTTGAGACTTTAGGTGGAAGAACTGCTTGTCGGCCGGGGTGGAGGATTTGAAATGGCATGCCTAACATTCCCTACTCTTGTTCAACATACATACTTTCAATGGTTAAAAGGCCTGGCGAAGGAGCGCCAAAGAAGACAGGTTGTTAAAGCAATCACTTAAACCAATTCATAGCGACACCATTTTCCTATTTATCAAATTCCAAAACCAATTCATATCTTTTTTCTGCCTCAAATCTATCTACTATTTTAAACAAATAACAATCAAATTTAGAGGAACGCAACTCTTATTATTCAATAGCATTTAAGATATTGTGCATTCAATCATTTCAATACTAGACATACAAAAGAACTTTTTAATATAAATAACTAAAATATTTCATATTAATATTTTCTAATATTAACATTCGTGACACTTAAAAATAAAAGCCCGGAGCCATATGCAGTTGATATCCAATCAGCTCTGCATTCCACTAGTATTTTACGAGCAGAACAGGGGAACCATTGGGGATGTTTGGACTCACATCTCATCCTTGACTTTTTATTTAGTGATATTCAAGTCAACCATTCCTAGCTCTTAGCAGCGCAAAAATACATTTTATTTTTGTCTCGATCAAAAGCAATAAACAAATAATAATCACGCCATTCAACTAATTAAGTTAATAAGCAATTAATATTTAAGTAATGAAACATTAGTTTATCATTACTTCAGAATTAATATAATAATAATGAATGAACTTCAAGTTAATGCAAAACCTATTTAACTGAAAATATCAAAAGCTATATTTATTTTTTCAGCCTTAGATATAATAATAAATCAATTTTATTAATAAAAACTTTGATACTTTCAAGAGTTTGAAAAAATATTCTGTTGAAAAATACATGAAATGAAATTAAAAGAGATTAAAACTAACTTAAAGTTCATTTATATGCGAATAACTGGAAACCTTGAAAGTGGCGCTGAAGGGGGTTTTCTACGAAAGTGAACAATTGCCATCCCATCCCCTTAAACCGGCTGTACTATAGAAATAATATACTGTACTGGAAAACGAAAAGAGAGAACTAGGGCTGAAACGTTGCAATTCTACGTATTTGAAAGCTAAGTTTGGTTTTGGATATTTTACTACTTGAGTATTTAACATTTGCAATGCTTGTACAGGAAGAGAGCTGTCAAGATGGGAGTAAAATTAATGAGACCCGCGTCGCACTTCTTATCCAACTGGGCGTATTCGAGTCAGTGTAACACACAATTTCAACAAACAAATAACCAGCAAAACATTGTCACCAAATAATTATACCAAAATCAACTTTTCATCTTCAATAACTGCTCAAATTATAAAGTATAAAAACACTCTTAGATATTGTCGACTATTTATATTCAAATTCTCTCCTTTTTATCCTGTTTTAAAAACCAGGCGAAGGAATTTCAAAACTAGGTTTGAGGATTCGGGTTGAAAAGGACTGAAATTTGAGATCAAAGCTCAATAGGAGTGCTATTTGCTGTTATAGATTTTTATTGAGAATTAACGCCATTTGGCAAGAAATCTATTTGTTTTCAAACATAAACTTTCAAAATTCTCTACTTTTCTCAAATTCAGGCTTCAAATTATTATCTGAAGCTAAATTCTATGTAAAGTAATATTATTTAAAGTGACACTTTGTATCAACCATTCATATAATGCATAATTTAGATTATCTTCTGTTAAGATATTGGTTAAATGGGTGTAAACATTAAGTTATTTATGACGAAGGAATACATAGAATATATAGACAGAAAATATAAAGTATCAAAAGTATGAGTTATTCTTAACTTAAAATCTGAATGCGTAAAAGACAGGGCTGTTGTAGAGAGTTGGAAACGAAGATAACTATTTATTATAATAATCCGAATTTTTGAGAATGTCTATATTTTACTTTTCTTTCTCTGATTCACACTCATAGCTCTCTATGACAGAAGCTGAGAGACAGAAGTATCAAATTTCATTTTCCCCTGACATAATTAGCCATTAAAAATAGATTGAAAGTGTCGCTTTCGATTTGAGAATAAGTTTTGAATAGTGAAAAATTACTTATAAAATAGGTGATGTGTAAACATGCATACATTGCTGAAAATCAACACCGCACCCATTTCAACGATAGGCAATATATCAGTTGATGTTTAGCCCATACCAGGGTGTGTCGGACTCGTTTCAGTAACAGACCAGGTGAGGAAGTAAGATATGTATGTATCAAAATTTATATAAATAAAAAACCACAGTCGTAGATGTGGACTATTATATAAGGACAACTTTCAATGATCAAAAATCAGTTGATCAAAAATGCTTGCATCTAATTCGTCACCATTCATATGGTATTCGCTATATTTCGAATTATATCAACACATTAGCATTCAAAATAGTTTTGAATACATTATTGTTGAATTTTGATGAATAATCAGTGATGCGTTACTAAGAAGTATTGAAGACAGAAGAGATGACTGACTAGTGGTTGAGGATAGCATGTCAAGCTAGTTAAGCAAACCGATACCAAAGTTGTTGTTGTGTGTGAGTGAGTGAGTGAGTGAGAGAGAGAGAGAGAGAGAGAGAGAGAGAGAGAGAGAGAGAGAGAGAGAGGGAGAGAGAGAGAGAATGTGTGAAGATAAAAGTATATATAATATAAATATACGCCTCTTTTTACAAAGCAAAATGTCAATGGCTTTAACCAGAAGGCATTGGCTGTCATCTGTGATGGATAACGTCTGTGTGTAGTTGTGCTTATATTTAATATAACCTTATTTTCATAGACATGCACTTTCTTTTAAAATATTCAAATGTAATGTTAAAAGTTGTAGTGAATCGGATGCATAATAATAAAAAGAAGTTAAGAACTCAATAGTGAACTGTATCACTGGTTATTACATGAACTTCAATTCGAGCTTCAATTTTTATATCCTTTATATGCTCAATAAAAACTCAACTAAAGCTTAATAAAAAGTTCTAATCATTAATAGCACGCAATGTTGACCACGCATTCATTTGCATTTTGGCACGAAATAAATACCATAACACTAACTATGCTATGATATAAAATGATTCAAATGTTAATCAACTTGAAAGAGAAAGTAGTGGATACACACTTTCGCTCCTATTCTCTGAAACTAACAATAACTTCACACACCATTTAGCTGGTGTTGTACTTTAAGGTGTAATTTAAATGTCATCAGGTGTAAGCCCAGAGGGCAACTTGATTCGCAAGTTAGCGCGTTCTTCTATTCTCAGAAAGTCCTGCAGTTATGTCTTTTCTTATACCCTCTTAAAAAAGAATATAAAGCATATTACGGAATATGTAGCGCAACAATATTTCTTTTATAACAATAATACCCCGCACTTTTTTATTATGTTTCTACGGGTCGAATACAATGAGATTTTGATGGACATTATATGGAAAATAGGTTCACCCACAATAGTCTACTTATGTACACATTAGTTTATTGATGCAAAATAACAACTAACCACAGCAGTAGTTTAATACTCAACAAGTATCTCATCAGTCTCTACTCAAATCAGTGATGTCATGTCATCAGTTCAGCCAACTTACCATTGTTTAAACGATAACAAAAAAGTCTCTATGAGAAAACAACTTAAACATCTCATTTCTAAATTTTGGTTTTCACTATTTTCTCACACAATTTTCAACACAATAAACGCATAATACTATTTACCACAAAAGTTCATTATTGATGATTTCATTTTAAACCATTCATATAATGATATCAACAAAAAAAACAAATAAACAAAATGGAAAAATATTGAATAATTCTCATAAACTGTAAGATTTATCGAGCATAATATGCATAATATATAAGATTATTAGTCATCTACAGTTCCGCAATTAAGCATTTAAACTAATTATAAAAGAAATAAAAGTGACTTTTTTATGGAAGTAAAACAATTCAAATGAAACAATTCGAAAATTTTTACGAATTAGCAGTTATACAAAATAGTAATGTGTTGTTAGAGTGTAATTATATGCGACAAAATGAAATGCACGAAACGATAGTAAAAAGTTTGTATTGAAGCTAATAATGATTGCCTAGAAGTGAAGCGGAGGTAAGTTAAGAGCGTGTAACTTAAGCACTAATGAGCGACTTAAGTAAAGCATATTGAATGGCGTTATTGAAACGTCTTTTTCAGTGGATTGCATGGATTTGTAGTGAAATGATGACTGTTGAAGTTGTCGCCTTTACAGGATGTTGTTTGTGTTCGGGTGCTATGGATCACATTCTGGACGGAAAAGAAACAAACTTAATAGAAGCCCAAATGCCCTGATGTTGAGATAATGTCTCGAAAGCGCTTATTTAACTAGTAGTGTTACCAAAGCATAAGATAACAAACCATGTTTGCTCTCTCCTAAAAACAAAACATTTCACTGCTTTTCAGGTGAAGACTATGTTTAAATTATATATTCTGCGCAACTAAAGCTATCCATTTATATTTTATATAATGTATATATTTTTATTTACAACTGTTAACATATAACCTGATTTCAATCAAAATTCTTTGAATAACATAGTGTAGAAAAGTTGGAGTTAAAAAATGCAATTATTCCAAACAAATGTGTGCAATCAATTTGACTGCAGCTTTCTTTTGCTCGTTAACTCTTGAAAATGTGAAAACAACGTTTGTGATTATTAAAAACTTCAATAATCAGAGGATTCTTTACGGTTCTAGTTATTGAAATTGACTTCAAATCTTTCTTATAAAGCTCTAGCAATAGCTTTTTCAAAACCGGTTTTCGTCTTCAAGTAATAACTGTACGCGTTTTACCTATTTTTATACCTTACAAAATGATTCATTTCCATTCGTACGAAAATAGTTTCACTCAATTCAAGTTTTTACATTTTCTTCCTTAGTATTTATTAAATTCAAAGGATAATAATCTATTCAAATAACTGAACTCAAAACTCGATCGAATTTAAAGCCAACAAATTAACATATTTTAAACTGAAAAATGTCAAACAATGCAGAAAATTATTGCAGAATTTATATATTTATTGCTAACTTAATGATCAATAAAGTTAAGTAAATAAATGTTTATTATTCGAGTGAAGTTATTTTTGAATAATACACTTGAGTTCCGAACACGAAGGAAGTCAAAGTTCAAACATTGATTTTCTAATTTGAAAGCTTATAAATCATTGGACAAAACATTCTGTACAAATAAATTCAAAAATATTTTTGAATTTCTTCTAATTTAATGAAAAATGAATTATTCTCATTATAAGTCTTTTATAAGTTATAACTATTTATGTTCTAATAATACTCATACTGTAGTTGATTATTGATTTGATTTGAATTGATGTCAAAAGTAAGGTATGTTTTGACCATTAACTAGTAATACCGGTACTCTTCAAGTCTTTATTCAGTTGATTTGAGTGCTAATTAAAAATGAAGAATACCCTGAAGAATACCCCGAAGAAATGAATCGGCGAAAGAATATAAATATCGATGAATCGAATTTGAATGGATTGCATGAAGAGTTTAGATGAATGAGGTATAGGTAAGAATAACATAGCATAGCATTCCATTAATGAAAGGGCACTCAAAATCAATTTGAGAGCTTCACCCGTTGTAGTGCCCATTGTTTTAAACGCCCATTTCTTCACATGTCTATCATTTGTATTAATATACAAGTAATGTATTGAATAATAGTGTAACTAATTTAGGACTAACATAAAAATGCCTGCATTTAAGGTCTGACACTTAAATTTCCTGACAAGAGGGCTCATTGTTTAATTAACCCGTGAACAAACCTGGCGACCATTTGACCGGATTTAAAGCCAATTCTAAGCCATTCAATGCTAACGAGCTTTTGAGCTATTATTACTCATCAAAGTGTAAATGCAAAACCATTTAAGTAAATCCATTAGCCCTTAAAGAAATTTTACTTTGAAAACAAATCCGTAATTACTCTCATTTTGTGTTATAAATGACAGTTTTTGAAAGTTGATTTTGGACAAAAGCCTCATTGAATACATGAACGCACAAATAAAAGGGAATACTTCACGCAAATCTTCTTTTCACGGACGCATTTCGACACTAATTTCACAGCAGGTTTAGCCATAAGGTCACAATCATAAATATTGTCAAACAAGAGAACACTACCTTCACTCTTAAAGTGCAATTATTAAACATTTTTGGCCACCCATGAAAACGAAATTTTATTTTAATATTCCTTCAATTTTCAAGAACTAAGGTATGAATAGTGTAAAAGCAGTTGAGAATAAACTTTTCAATCCTAGTTATTTGACTTATGAAATTATTGCTTATATACCAATAATAATACACTACAAAACTTTTCAGAATGGCATTAATAATGATAACAATAAATCTCTCTCTCAAGTCATTTAAAATCTAATCCAAAATATTTTGCAAAACTATGTAATGAACAAATTAATGAAATATTCAATTTATTATAGATTGTTTCGGTTATTAAATAAAGAATTATCAAAATTCAGAAGAAAGTAAATTGTATGCCATCACGGAATTCATCAGTACCTCAAAAGAAAACTTCGTTTTAATATAAATCAGAAAAAGTAGTCTTTTTAGTTTGAGTTTAATTTGGCAAATGCTAAGACTTCCAAATAATTATTATCAATTTGATTAATTGCAAAGCAAACTGAAAGTTTTCAACTAAATATATTTAGTACTGTATCCAACTTTTAAGGGCTAAAATGCAATCAAATATTGTTTTATATTTTATTCAAACAAAAATTCAAATAAAAAATAAATCCTTAGAATTTCAAATGTTTGAAATGAAAAAAATAAAATTGTTTATATACTGGTTTTGATATTATAGAAAGAGATAAGTCAAACAAATCACAAGTTCTGACAAAGTTTATTCAAATGTTTACTGTTTTTGATTTAACTTCAAAAATCGACACTCATTTTCATCAACAGTTGAATAATAAATGCATAGAGAAATAAAACAAGTAATTGAAGAAATGGTGAGAACATAAATGAAAATGCAAACAACTATCAGCTATAACCACAAGTTTTTCAATACCACGCCTGCTTGTTAAGAAAGTGTTGCAGAAAGAAAGTTCAGTTAACCCAAAGTGAAAAGCACAACGAGAGAGAGAGAGAGAGAGAGAGAGAGAGAGAGAGAGAGCGAGAACCAAAGCTTAGTAAAGCTTTTCTAAGTTTTTCTAAGTGAGCTCGTCTTAGCTGCAGAACCAGAGCCCTGCATGCCTTTGTCTCTTCTTCACGTTCTCCATAATCCAGCTATAGTACAATCTTCAACACATACCTACTTTACCTACAAATACTACAAACACTGTATTAATGGTACCACTCTCTCAGCCTGAGGCTAGTCTAGCAAATCGTATTAAAGCAAATATTCTACATAAAACATTAAAAGATAACCAAAAGTAAGTTAATATCTAAACTGAGATTAAGTTAACTCTATTTTTATCACTAAATAAGATCAACTGTTTCAATATTTTCGCTATAAACTCGAGGAAACTTAAGCTAATAGTGAAATTTTCCATCGAGTAATTAGTATTTTCTTGTATTCAGATCAATAATAACTAGATTTGAAAATTGATGAGAAAAAAATGAAAATAATATGGGTTCAAGTTTTAAAATTAACTTGAATTCTAGGATTAATCTGATATTATGGATGGTTTTAAGTATTATATGAAGAGTATTTATTTAATTTGATGATAATAAACTGATATATAAATGTGGTAAACATGAAAAATATGAGTTTGGGTTAGTTAGAGGCAGAGTTGGACGCATCTGCAATTTTTAGAGAATAGCTATCATTTGTCATGCGAATGAGGAAACACGCTAATGAAAGAAGGTTTGCGAGTATAGTATGAACACTCCAACAACATAAGTGTCTCCAATTTCGTAATTTAATCCCTTTGTTGCATTCCAATAGATTACTAATTCTAGCGTAGAAGTGGTCAAAACAATTAAGTCACTGTAGTTTTTGTTGGGAGAGCAGGTTTCGTGAAGTTTGTCTCAACAATTAGAAGGCAAATGATAGATACTTTTTTCACTTAATTTACTTTTATTCAGCAGTAAATTGTATGTTAAGGTATAATAATCAGAAGAGGTCTACACGACTCAATTATTGTTAAAAATAAGTATTCTTTCGTTGATTGTTTTGGAAAAATCTCAGCCCAAGTGTTGTAGAGAGAAAAGAGGATTTGAATGGTTTGCGATAAGTTAATCATTGTAAGCAATAAAGTTAAATTGCAGTAATGATAAGGAACAAGACATGATAATAAGCCTGTATTTAGTGTGCGATACTATAAGCAAAAGAGAACAACAATGTGTGTCTTTATATGCTTAGGTTGGGTGCAAATTACAATTATGAATCCTTTCAATTCAATACCTTCAACGTTAATGTATAGATAAGGCGATTGCTCTCAAGTATGCATTTATCTGAGTGATAAAAATTCGAATTTGTTTGAGTAAACATTAGATTAAATGGTTTGGTATATTGTAGATGTGGTCGCGTCACCACTTTTGCTAATGCACATGAAATATGGTCTATCAATCAATACACAAATGACGAGCTTATAAATGAATACTTTCTAGAATCTGAATCTCGAGTAAAGAAAAAGACACAATTGAAAAGCTGCAGATGATAAGAAGGCTACACAAAACAATTCACTGCTCTCAAGATAAGAGATTGTCGATAAGCGATTCCTAAATTACGCTATAATTTCAACAATATATAGCGAAAGCAATCTGGAACGTATAGCCTGGTATATACGCTACCAAAATAACCAACAAAACCATTCCTAATGCTTTTCCAGCACAATATTACAGACCACCACAGGAGGTAAAAACATGCTTTGCTTTAAACTCTTGAACACCAATCAGAACAGATTTTTTGGTAAACTATGCTCTCGGTGTAAATCATCATCAAGAGGCGAATAGTTAAGCATAACATGCAAATTGCTGAATGGCATACAAATCCCAGTAAGAGTAACGCCAAAAGCTATAACATATATGCAAACAACAAATAATAGATTGTTTCACTCAAAATCTGTTTATCATTCAATTAGCACAAGAAAAAACATTTCATAATTATTCTAAACACTCCATATTTCAACAGTCAAACTATTCAAATCAATTTCAATTCTTATCGATTTTATAGCTTTCAAATGTATAATAAAACCTCAACCTTTACTTTCAAGTTAATAAAGTAGATAAAACATTATTATGAAAAATTACAGAACCATTAGATATGACTTGAGATATAATGAAATATTTATATTCTAGAAAAGAATTTCTTCCCATTACTTTAATTTAGCAGAATTTTGTTCAAACTTCAATTTGAAAGAAACTGTTTTATACTCCAAACAGTTGAGAAAGAATTTGCGCAAACTCTTAAAACCATTTTTAAAGTAATAATTCAAGATTTTTTCTCACAAAAAATGTTAAAACGCAAAACTAGCATAAAAATAAGATAGTTGTCGATGAATTTAGATATGAATTAGTGACTTACCATAGGTACAGCTCCCAGAGTTCCATTGGGATGATGATGATGGTGATGATGATATGGTGAATGTGATAGGGCATAACCGAATGGAGAATGTGAAATGGCATCAAATGACTTACCTATAAATAAATTATATTCTAATAAAAATGTCATTTTCCAAATAAAACTTCAAATCCAAAAGATTGTGTGTTATTAAAACTAAATATCATCTAAATTGAGTTTTTATTCTCAAACATATAGATAAAGAAATTTTACCACAAACTAAACTGAAATTAAGCAAACTTTTGTAGCGATCATTGACGCTCGATTTGGACATAATTAAAGATATTCTACAGGTGCGTAACAATCAAATCCGATTTAGATTATTGAGAATCAAAAATGTATAAACGAAGATAAAAGCTAACTTTTCAAATCAGATTAAAAAAGACAATGAAAACTGCTATAAAAGAGATTGATTTCCAATCACTCACGAAACAAAATAGCGAAGCAATCCTTTAGTCATGGATTTCAAACAAATAATGGTTTTTAAGAGGAAATGTGAGGCTTAAAAAATTGATATTTGCAACTCTTCTATCAATTACCAATGATTTTGAGTATTGATTAATGATAGTTTTAGGCTCGTTGTACTCAAGAAGTCAATTTGAAACATAAACTATTCAGAAAAATACATATTCAACAAGTAAGGTATGTGTCACTGCCATTTTTCAAGGCGAATATTATATTATTTAGTTAAGAAAGGGTAAGAGTTATGTATTTATCGAAATGACAAAAACTAATTAATGAACTGAATTGTTTTGGGCCTCAAATTTGCACAAAGCAATACTTTTTGAGTATAACTTAAACAGCTTGAATCTAAACAAGATTTCAGTGACCTTTAGCTTAATGATGACTTTGTCTAAAGTTATTGAATGATTAGTTGAGGTAATATTAAATGCAAATGAATTCAGGTCATTCCACTTTTAGAAATAATTAAAAGTAAAGAAGAAATTATGCATTTTCATTGAGAATGACAAATGTCAATTTATTTTTCAAAGACATGCAATATGTTAAGTATCGTTTTTTTCCTAATGTCAAAATCTCTATTTCACTTTACAGTATAAGGAAATTGACAAAGACTTCACTGTCCTAAAAGTTGTTCCCAATTTGAAGCACAACTTGTAAGTGGTTTTTCAACTTCTCTCAAAAACAATGTGAGCATTCATTTAAAATTAATAGAATCTAAATATTGAACTGATTTTTGAAGAGATAGTCGTAATTAAAATGTGAAAAATGTTAATGAGTGATACGTTGAATGTGTTTGAATATGTTTAAAGTGCGGATGCAATTATTTCAGATGCGCTCGAGTCGGATGAAGTAATAATTTAGCTCAAGAAGAATATTCTTTATGCTTGAGTGTTCAGTGGAGATAATAAACATCAATTGGCATAACTAATACAACATTAACTAACGATATCACGAATTGTATACACTTATTGAGTAAGTTATTCGCTTTGGTTACACATTGGTGTGCAAGTCATTTACCAGAAGAACGTCAATTAGAAACTAAGATATAGGCAACACATTCTAAAAGTAAATAATGCATTAGCATTAGCACTAACAAGTCTAATAACTTTGATGGTTATTCTGAATAACCATCAGCAGCAGATACTGACGAGAATATGCAACAAGGCATGAAGCGTAATACCTATACGTTTCACATTTAACTATCACTACTTAGACTTCCATTCACTTAACTATAATATAATATATAACACGGGACAGGACACCAACCAAACCATTCAAACTAATTTTCAACTTAACTTGTAAAAAAAAGAAACCAGTATCAAAATTAACGATCCATTAAATAAGGAGTTGAAAATTTATCAAGATTTTAAGAATTGATGGTCACAAATGAAATAAAGATAAATTATTTTGAATGACAAACTTTTTCTTTTTCAAAAAACTTAAAAAGAAACAAAACTGTGGATTGTTATTATGATAAAGTAAAGTCAGTCACTTTTTGTGTTAAGTTTTACGGTGAAAACTCTGTAATCAAATTCGACTTTTTTTTAGAATTTGCGATGAAATGGTTTGGCATAAATTCCTGTCGAAAAAATTAGTTGACAGAACATTTCTGGCTTTTGACTGATTTTCGTCTTTCATTCAACACACAGTTACCATACATTTCAGTTGTAATTTAAGTTAAGTATATATTATAAAAGTAGAATAAAAAGAGTATTCATTACTGAAACACAATTAGAAGTCCTCTCAGTTTTCAATAAAAACAAAGATCGAAAAAATGAAGAAATATATAAATAACATTTTGAATTAAATGATTTCTTACCAAAACTGGGGGTATTATTCTCTGGTCTTTGAATATGATTATTTGTCTTGTTTGACGAGAAGCTCTGTCCCGATACTTGAGAACTCTTATCCTGATAAAAAAGAAAATGGTCATTAGACTGGAGTGAAAGTATAATTTATATGAGAGGGATATGTGTGAAGTAATATGTGATTAAAGAGAGAGGTAATACATAATTGGATGTTTGGATGTTTATATTTTCAACGTATAGAAATATATCATTAATAAACAGAGAAGAGTGCAAAGGATTTATCAAGATTTAGAAAAATAATTATACATAATGTAAGTTATATTCATATCTTAGGTCTTAGTTATGGCGTGTTTTGCAAAAACTGAAAAGCGGAACAAAATTAAAAAAATTTGACACATGTGTGTATACAATGTCTGTGAGTTTATAAAAATGTGGAGTACTTTAACAGTAACAACAACTATGTGAGGGTGTATTGAAACAATTTTTTTGATAGTTGTTGTGATGGAGGCATATAAGGCATACCCCATGACTAACTTTTTTGTCCTTCAAGGGTCCCAAACACAGAACACTGAGCACTGGCAGCAGTTACAGACATAGCCTCTACCATAAAACGCATACCACTGCAAAGTGTATACATATATACAAACACAACATACACATCACATACACGCATATGCATTATGCACTTGTATATACTGTAAGTTTTTATTCTCTAAAATTACTGATTTTTTAACACATTTTAATTCATAAATTATCACACATTTAATTATAAATATTCTGATGAATTGTTGTCAGTTATTGTCAGACATTTGATAAACTTATAAACAAATAGTGAAAGCGATATATTATGAAAATGAGATTAAAACAAAACAATAAATAGAAAGTATTAGAGAGAGA
>JAQFXV010000220.1:0-29140 GCA_034694065.1 Camisia spinifer
CAAAAGTTATGACTAATGCAAAAGTTTTTCTATCTATTAGTTTTGGGACTTTTTAATGTGTGGTTTCTCCAAAAGTGCACATTTTGAAGTCAAAATGTTAGATTTGTTAAACTTCTGAAGTTATAGTTTTTATCAAACACTAGTCTATAGTTTTAAACTAACTGAGACTTACTTTAATTCCAATTGTTTTAATTTAGTTTTTCATTTGTTTGCTTCAAATAACAACTCATGATTGATTCAAGTTTTTAAAAATCTAAATAAAGCGGATTTAGTTTTGTAAATAACACCACTAATTGTGTTCCTTCAAAATAAATAAAAAGGATATAAATATGAAACTGTTCTAAATTCTAATTGAAAATAATTACTTCCTTATTGTTTGGAAAAAGTATATAAACTTATTGATGAATAGATTATAATTTAATTGAAAAAACAATGAGCATTACATTAAGTTTCGTGATCTGTATTTTACTGGGATTCATACCACTGAATAATGCCGTCGGAAGAAATCCAACAGTAGTTGAACACAACGCCTGTCGAGTGACATATGCAGAATATTTGATTGAAGTTAAAGATGTCTATAAAGATGCTGGCGCTAGAGTAACGGCTATTAATGTGAGTTTAATTTAAATTCAATTATATTGAATAGAAGTTTTATCAAAATTAATTCTTAAATCACGAATTCAATCAAATCAAATTGTTAGAGAGGTCTTGAAGGCCATCCTTGTATGACAGCGTGTCGGCTAATATTCAGAGGAAATACCAAAGATCTGGACGATATCTTCACTCCTAATAACGTTATGTGTGCCACAGGACTGTTTCCAAGGGTTTGTATTCATTTTTCTATATTTTACTCTAAATTCATTTCAAGATATTAATAATTTATTCTTTTATTAAATTATTTTCACATCATCTATAGTATTGTTTGAATGGTAAGTGTGTATTACCTGATGATAAACCAAAATCAGTCACATCTTAGTCACATCTATTAAGCCATAAAAACTCTTATAAAGTTAAAAGTTATCTATTTATAAAATAATATATTTAAATATGAAGTATTTTATAAATACTGTCATATAATAAATTGTATTAATCGAGTCCTAAAATAAGGTGTCAATTTTTATGAGTTTTATTTCCTCTCAAAATTAATGCTTTTGACAATTTATAAAATATTTAATTTTCAAAATACTTTCCTTTTATTAAAAAATCTTTTTATAATATACAGTAGTTTATAGTTTAAAAACTTTGTGAATTCATTGAAAAAACTGTTTCATATTGTTGTATATACTGTTCGATTATTTAAAGTTTGAGTATTACTTATAAATTAAATTATTAATTATTCAAAAATAGAATATTTAACGTTAATTTTTAGTGTTATGAATCTCTCGGTAAACGAATTTAAAAATAAAATTGTGTTTTAAGCCGATGAAGAGTAGAGTAGGATATTAGAGGGGTTCAAAAATAGATAATGATTTCGGGACATTACAAAACATTTATAATATATTAACATTAAAAGTTATGATAAATGAGACCCAATTACATGATATAAACATTTTGGTCTACTGGAGTCGACTCCCCTTATTAGATTTTGGGACAACTTTTAGTAGAAATTATTCTCTTTTAAAGTCAAATTTTAACATAATATTTGACAAACATCTATATCATGTATCAATCATAAGACATTCTTCTTACTGCTCAAAAATATTGAAATATAATACAGATTGAAATTTAGGAAATATGCGAAAACCGAATGTAATTTTACGCAATTGCGTAACTTTAGGGCAAGAACTTAGTTCATCACTGATTGTATAAATTGCATAATAAGTTATCAATAAAAGAGGACTTATCTAATTATGAACTTATTGTTTAAAAATGATTCAATAGTATGAATATTAAAAGAGTTTCGGGTTTTAATTTATATCAGAACTCAATCAAAACTTTACAAATAATTTTAATGAATATGACAGAAATAGAAATCATTCAATTATTCATAAAAGTTTTAAACTTTTATAGTTTTTTACTTAAATTATATTAAACACTCTATTGATATACAAAATATTCAGTTATTTCATACCAATTATTAGTTTGTTTCAATACATATTAAAGCTGAGAAAAACATAATTATAGAAAACAATTTGAAATTATTTGAGTTAAAATTAGATTCAAACTGAAAGAAAATCGAAATTATTTTCATTAAATAGGAATAAATTTTGAATTCATTCGGAATTCAACAGTAAATGAATAAATCCCATAATTATAATCACATTTGAAATCCGAAGAAGAATAAAATTTTTGGTCAGATTTGTCCCCAAAACATATAACCACACGTTCGCCTTTGTATTCATTCACTTCTTTGTCCTCCTCTTCTTTTTCTTCATCAGCTTCTTCATCAACTTCTTCGTCAACTTCTTCATCAACTTCTTCAACAACCTCTTCATCATAAACTTCTTGTTCATCGCTGTCTAAAACTGATAAATTAATTTCATTGTTTTGTTCATCAACTAATTGCCAACCCTTTAAATTTTTGCCTCCTCTCAGCCAATGAGTCATGTGTAGAGTCGATAGATTCTTAACATTTGATTCAGAGATAGTCTTCGAGTCTTCCAATAGTTTTGATTGAGATACGAGTCGGAATCGATTTAAAGGAATGCCTTCTCTTTGAGATACAATGTTTTTCAAGTTTTCAATTGTATCATCAGTTCCAATGTCTAAAAGAATTAATTTTCCACTCAATGATCTGACGAAAACCTGAATCTTAAGTGGATCGCATTCATAGTCAATTTCTTCATTAATATTTTTGAGACTAAGACCTCGAGTGGAGTCTATTTGCGATTTTATCTCTTCTTTATAGTCGAGTGACTTCGGAATGAAGTGAATATACTTTTCAAGTTCAACCTCAACATTGAATGTAAGTCTCGAACAATTAATGGCAGACTTTTCATAAGAGATTCCATGTTTGTGAGCACTCAATGCCACCAATTGTTTTCCCAAATCTGTTGACTGGCTTTTAATGTGAAACTTTCGACCATTAGTTTCTAATGCCTTAATATTCGAATATTTAAGACGTTTTACATGAATTTGTGAATAATAATTGTCTAAATTAATAGAGAATAAAATTCCTCGTGAACTCAAACTGTTGTTGATATTTATCTCAAAGTCAACGTCTTCTTCATCCATAAACACCAGAAATACATTATTATTCCATCCATTTATAGGCTTTAATTCTGTTTTGAAACCACTTTTTGAGACTTTAACTAAACTGAATTCGGTTCCGATCGGAAGTTGAAATGAATTTCCACTCAATTTGATCTGAAATTAGACAATGAAACAGAACTAATATTAGAAATTTATTTTCAAAACCATTACCATTTTCAGAAAATACATACGTTTCTGTTATAAATGCTAACTTTATTCTCAAACATTTTCACATTTTAAATCAATTATTTAATAAATTAAAATTGAATTGTTTTTTAATTAAATCAACATAAAGTGAAACAGCAGTAAAAAGCCTTTGAACTGAATTTCTTTCGAATAAGAGTTAAATTAATAAATTTCAGTGCTTTTATACCATTAGATGACTCAATACACAGTTTAATGGATAGTAAATCGTTGAAAAAACATTAATCATTAAGACCTTTAATAACTTTTGATTTATAAATGAATAATACTGTATATATAAATCATCGATTAAAAAGTTCAGAAAAAGTTCAAAGAAAAAAGTAAAATTCTATTAGAAATAATCTCGAAAAACCCTAATTTTACACTAAAAATGAGAATCTACTAAAAACACGAAAATTCTATAATTATGAGTTTTCTGTGAAAGTTTTAATGCGAAGATTGAATTAGTTTTGGAAACATAGAAAATGGTTTTCTCTTTAAGAAAATCATTAAATTGAATCATTAGCCAAAAAATTACATTTATTTTGAAAAAGAATTGAAGTTTTTCGGTTAAAATTTTAAAAGTGATGAATTTTGTTCACTAAAAGTTGAAAAACTGAATCATTCGAAATCTAAATTAAATTTTGGATATTTTTTGAGTTCCGAAACCAAATGAGAGAACTGATAATCTAAAAGTTATGTCACATAACTTGATGAAACTTTATTTTATGTTTTGCTTAATACGCAATTAAGTTTAATAAAGATTTTGCAAATTTTTCATAAAAATTTTAAGAGCATTCGAATCAATGAATTGATAAAATATTTGATTTCATGATAATTCACGTACGTCTAAGTTTGGAAATTGTTTGGAAATTGTTTGAAAATTGTTTGGAAATTGTTTGGAAATTGTTTGGAAATTGTTTGAAAATTGTTTGGAAATTGTTTGAAAATTGTTTGGAAATTGTTTGAAAATTGTTTGGAAATTGTTTGAAAATTGTTTGAAAATTGTTTGAAAATTGTTTGGAAAATTAACTGCTTTAGACATTATGATATGATTGCATTCGAAATGCATTTTTTAGTTGAGAAGTTTAAAAATATAGTTTTCGAAAGCAATATTTGCATCCTCTGAATAAGTTACTGATAGGAAAAATATTCATTAATAAATAACACTGAGTTTGGCTTAAGATATTTGGAATTAAAACGTGAAAGTTTTTTGAATTTAATTACTGTAATTAAATTGAGACCCGGATTGAAACCTTAGCTTTGCCTACAATTGCAAAACAGAGGCAACAGTTTAAGGGTTTTGTTTTGAACTTTGAAAACTGTGTGTTTACAATACTATTGACTTATCATTTATTCCATTTATTATTTATAAAACTGTAATAATAATTGAGATTCAAATGAACTCTCAAATGACAAAACCTGTCAACCATTTCAATAAATTAATTGAATTGAGAAAAATTGTGGACAATATTAAGGATAAACATAATCTTAATATGAATTCATTTTTTTATTATAAAATAAATACATATTTTGGAACATTTCCAACAATTGTAAATACAATTAAATTCAGTTCAAATTCAATCGATTTGTTTGGCGTAAAACCTATTAATTGTGTGAATACTAATGATATTGAGATTTGTATACCATTTGAACAAATAAATAGTATATTATATTGTTTCGAATCTTCAAAGCCTTCGATTTTCATCAAAACATCGATTGAAACCAATGTTAAGATTAAAATCTCTTTATTTTCGGATAATATTAAAGATAATGAAAATTGGAAGAAATATGACGTCAACTCTTCAGGTATTCAATCAAATAAACAAACAATTCATTCCTTTTAATCGAAGAATAATTTAAATAATTTTATTTAATTGAAGACATTCGAGAAAATTATATAAAAATATTATTCGCGAATCGATTAACGAAACCATTTATTGAATATCTTGAAAAGTCATCAATAAATAGTAATAAAGAGATAATATGTTTCGAAACGAATGCTATTAATGCTGAAAATATTCTTAATTTAAATCCAAATAAAACACAAAATATGTCATTAAATGCTTCGATTTCTAAAGTTAGTCAACAATTGGATTGGAATTCAAAGACATTTAACGTAATGTTTGGGGCTTTTGATTGCATTTTAACGAGAGTTGAATTCGATTTAATTTCTATTAAATTGATTGGTGTTGTCATTAATTCAATTGGAGAACAAATTCATATAATTATACCGTTTAAAGAAATACAACATTTATTGTATTGCTCTCAACAAAAACAAACTTCAATTTTCATTCGAACAAATCCTAAACTTAATGATCAGATCAAGAGATCGCTTAATATCGAATCCAATCGATTCGGTAATTATATTATTTTTCATAAGTTTACAAATTTATTATAAGTAATAATCAATTATTCTTTTATTCTTAAGGCGAAAAATTTGATTACATATCAGTTATATTCGCAAACAATAAAGGGTTTACTGGTTTTGAACAATTTATGGAAAACTTGACTGCAGACAAACTTTCTGTCAATTATCTCGAAATCAATCCTCTATTTGCTGAGCATCTGATCGAATGCAACAAAACTTTAAATCAATTGATTTATTCAAATAATAATATTATTGATAGCAATAAATTGGGTCAACAATTGATTCAACGAATCGATCGAATGAATAAGAATTCATATGAATTGAGACAAAAATGCACTCAATTATTAAGGAATGAATGGTTGTGTCCCTTATGTTCACAAAATTGTTCAAACGGTTCAGTAATCGTATCATTAAATTGCGGACACGTTTTCTGTGAAACGTGTTTAAGAAATGGTAATATTGTAACCAAATCGTGTCCCACATGTAGAAAACATATCAGAGAAGGAGAAATCAAATTAATTTTTCAGTTTTAAGGAAATCAAGTTTCTCAAAGTGTCAAAGATTTTCACTAGTTTTTTAATTTATATCTTATTATTTTTATCGAACTATTCATAGACTTACAGTTAGAGAATATTAGTTATACTTTCAATTTTCTCTATTTTCCGATTAATAATATAATAAATTCTCATATTATAAGTATTATAAATTACTTATTAACTAAAAATAACTCGTTTTGTATATAATACCAGTCATTCGATGAGATAATGTGTTAAATAATATTTGTTTTTCAATTATAAAAGTTAATAAACTTTTATCTTTTTGATGAAAACGAAAATATTTGACTTTTGTTAAGTTATTTTGGGTTTAAATGAATGAATTGTTTTAGACAGAAAAAGCTTGTTATTAATTATTTACTCATACATTGTATTTAATTTCTACATACAGTAGTTTTTGTCATTTTAGTAAAAATTTGTTATAAATAATTGTATTGACTTATGTTTTGATAGCATGAGAATAATGTTAGCATTAAATGAGTGTAAATAATGAAGAATTAGGTTTTAAATGAAACTCTTTTTCAATTAAAGTTACATTAATTTAATATAGATTTGAACATAGATTTGACAAAAAGATGCCATAAGTTTATTAACAATAAGTCAAATGCCTTCTAATTAATTACAATCGAATCTTTACTATTGTTTTAATTATATTCAAAGAAAAAGTTTTGATACTCAATAAATTCAAAGTATCATAATTTAAGCTCAATTATTATATTAATATTTTTGCTTAACTATTACTGACTTTTTTGACAAAATTGAAACTCATTTTTAGCTCAATTAGAAATAAACTTTTAGTAAACTTAGAATCCGTTGATTTTCATATACTTAAAGACAAAGTTTCGTGTAATAAAAGTGAGTTTCAAAATACATAATTATTGAATTAAATTTAATCGATAACTAAATTCGACTGTAATTGACTCGTAAATTATTATTATTTTAAAAAAAGGTATAAACAATAGTTTATAAGCTTTAAAATGCATCCAATGAACAAATATTTGGTTCTTCTTTGAAAACTCGAGAGAGAATAATAAAGTTTTGTTGAGAAGTTCGTGAAGAAGTATTTTTTCGTATCCATCAAATTCTTTAAGCGTTTCATAAGTATTCGTAAAAACATATCATATAATAAACACAAATTCATTGTTGTATTCATTCATTCAAATCCACATTATATATGGTCCACATTTTATTACAAATAATATCACAGCAAATATTATGAACTAAACTTGTTCTTCACACTTAAGTGTCATTTGATTATATTTTTTCAAAAAAGACATAAGATATCGACCAGCAATTGATTGGGTTTTGTTTGCGATAACTTTGAAATTAAACTGCTTTTGAGTCGAATTTGATATAAATTATTTCCATAATTTATTATTCATTTGCAGGTATAGATTTCGATTAGTTGTTCGCATACTATAATCAAAATATACAATTAATAAGAATTTTAGTTTTTTATGAAGGGAAATATCAAATTTTTGAATCTTTGATTTTTAAAGACTATTAAGGAAGCGATTTAAATTATCTTAATTTTTATTAGTCTTACTGATTAGAATCTGCATTAATTAGTGATAAATGTAATGAAAGTTATTTTGTGTATAACTGGTTCATGTTTTACATTTTGGTTAGCATTTAATGATCTGAACAGAGTTTTATCATCAAACTGAGGTATTTTTCCAGAATTGAACAAACTTATTATAAATGAAAAGTTTTTTCGAACAATAATACAGAGGGGATGAAAAATATCTGCTCATACAAAACATACAGTATAAAACTTTGAAATGGGAAACTTTATTTTAAATTAGTCACAGAGTCTGTTTTTTATATTTTTTATAACAATCAAGAATTGTTTTTTGGTCTGGTTTTCGGATTTCGGGGTATTTTTGATGGAAAATATCGGTAATTTGACGAGAACTTTTACCGCGGGTCCATCCAAAATAGTTTATGTTCAATTGTATAACGCATTTTAATTTGTAAAATAACACTAATTAAATAAATAGACTATTATTACACTCTTAAGATATTGCACTTAATAATGATTTTTTTGTTTAGAAATATTTTGTTTAATCCCTATTAAGTATTTGCACCTGTATTATAAACTCAATGAAACTGACCAATGAAAGGGCTCAAAAATGCTTCCTATGAGGAGATAATAATCAGTATAACTCTAAAAATTAGATCTGATTTGAATGAGTTTTAATGATATATTTACTTTTCTCTGAAACTGATTTATTAATTGAAAGCTGACTACAAGTTTGACTAAACATTAGAAAAGGTAATTTAATGAAACTGAACTTAAATTGAAAAGAGTAGACATAAAGAATGAGTTGATAAAAGTTGAGATTTGTGTGGTATACCTGAACATGTGACAAAACAACACCAGTGAAATCTACATTGACATCTTTCCACCTGACGAAATACTTGCGTATTATAACCGCGACCACAACATAATAAATTACAACTTTCAGGACCTGTTGATGTCTTATTGCATTGTCTGCCAGTAGTGCCTAAAATGCCTTTCTTGGGGTCTTCAATACAGAAATTCGGTGACTTATGAATGTGTACCAAATCTTCTTTCCTGACCGGAACTTTCCTCTTGACTTTTCCTCTGCGACGCAGTCTCTTCCGCGCTTTTGGTGATATCTGTACCGAACTCTCATACTTTTGCTTAAGCGTATGTCCAACCTGTGTAAATGATGGCAATGTTCGCCAACAGGTTTTCAGTTCACAAGAACCACTCACACCATGACATCGACATTTCAACTCCATTTGATTAGAGATAGCCTTAAAAGTTAATTTTGAAAACATTAATTTTAATGTAAATAAATTCATTGAAAAATTGCATTTTTTGTCAATTAATTAAAACTAAATTGCTCAAATTTTCTCATAGAAGTTAAATGCACAAGTTTAACATGCTAATTAATGCTAGAATCCGGTGTTATCATTCAATGGCTACCAATTCGAATACCATGTAATTGATATTCAAAGTAATCGTTTAATCTTTATTTTTCTCGATTCAAATCAAAAATTCTCAACTAAAAAGACAAATTTGAAAATTTTTCAAATGACAGACAAATCACTGTTTGCTATTTTATTAAATGTTTATAAAAAGTAAATGTTATTCGTGAGAAAGCAATTTAAATCATAAATAATTCAAAGATTATTATTTATAACTTGAGTTATGCGCATAAATCTTTCTTGTCTTCAAATGAAACGATAAAATCACTGTTTAAAGAAATCAGTGGTTAATGTGATTCTATGGGAAATGAATGGCAATAATTCTCATTTCTATCTCTCTTTCTTTGATAATAGCATCAGATAATAAAAATGCTTATTAGTTACTACTTATTAAAGTCAGTTCTCAAACACTAGACTCAAAATTCAATTCATTCCATAAAATTGAATTCTTTTTGAACATTACTAAAGATAGTGAAAAATAAAAAAGAGATAAATTATTTGACAATAAATATGATGGAAATTATATTTTGTAACAAATTATTTTCTGATTTATGTTTACTTCAAACTAATTCTAGGATCTCATTAGCTTTTACTCATGTTAACAATAAATAATATCAGTTTAAAGGCTTTTTAAAAACAAAAACAAAACAATTTTTGAAAACATATAACTTTTGAGAAATCATTAGTTTTATAAACTATTTCTCTGCTATCAAATGGAATGGTATTAAAGGTATATAAAAAGACTTTCGTTTTGTCAGTTATGAAATTTAATAACATTAAGAGAGCAAACATAACATCAGAAATAAATTGATTTATATTTAATATCATAAATATATATCATTTTTTGTTTTTTCACAGCAAATAATAAGCCAACAAATCATTAGAAACTATATAAAAATTTATGATGTAGTGAAGAAAAAGTATTACTTTATTACTATCAGTATAAGTTTGAAATACAAGTTCTAATTTACTTATTATGTGATTCAGTACAAGTTCGTAAAAAATTATTTCTTATAATTTATAACATAATTTGTTATGAGAACTGTTATACTATCAAACCTGTAGTTGTAATTTAAATCTCAAAAATTTTGTTATAAATCTCAGCTCAAAATTAATTTTGAAAAAAAGAAAAACAAAAATTCAATCAATGTTTTAAAATAGAAACTATAAGAAGAGCAAAACACGAAGAGATCAAAGTTCTAAATCTTTTTGAAAGTTTAGAATGACATGTGAATAAAAATATTTTTTAATTGCTTAGATCTTAATCTTATTTGATTTTGATTCGTAAAAAGATTTGAGTCAATTGAATACTGATCTCAATCACAAAGAGACTGAATTAAGAAAACAGAGAAGTTGAACATCTGTTATGTGAGAATTCTTACGCTTAGATGCGAGTACTTTAGGAAATAATAGATAGGTTAGAAAATAACAAATGTTACTCTAATGGATCATTTATGGTAATAACATTCTAGTGACAGAAAAACACTTCCTGTCCTTATATGCAATGTTTTCAAGTTATTAAATAATTAGTAGAAACTAAAGGTGACTAAAAGAATGATTTTAACGGAAACAACCGCAGTGTCTCAGGATATAAGTTAATCGAAAAACAGAACCGCATTAAATCGCGGTTATGGGCACCTGAATCCATCTCTATTTTAAACTATTATAGGTATGATATTTCAGAACATAATAAGGTATATTTTCCTCTAATGTAACACTTAGTTATTGTCACTTTACTTGTTTTCATTTATTAACCAACTGTACAGACCGTAAGTCATTCTTTGCGAGCAAATGATTGATTGAAAAGTTTGTTGTTTGTTATGGAAAGTAAATCAATAGCATGTGAAAAACAGCAATTAAATTATTATTTACATTGAATTTAATAGAGGAAGAGGAAGACAGCACTTGATTAAAACCAATGACAATTATTATCCATAGAATAAAAAAAGATTCAGTATTTGTATGTTTGAGAGAAACAAAGTTTTAATTTAATTTTGAGACAGGATTTCGAGTCTATTAGACATTAAATTTGACTCATTATGAGCATAAAAATAACGAGAAATGAATAAAAATTTTCTAAGACTAAAGTTTCCTAAATTATAACATGAAAGGTATCATCAAATGATTTGAAACACATAAAAATGATTTAAAAGGCATAAAACTTTTTGAATGGCCGAACAAGTCGTGCACTAATTTTTGTATCTGATATGATATCATAAATTAATTCTTTCATTTTTTTGGTAAGATTTGCACTTATATAATAGGTAACTCCCAATAAATTATAAGTTACAAACTTTATCTCTAGCATTGTTATTAAAAAATGTAATTACACTCTGAGTCCAGAAAATAGACAGATGTGTTGCGTAAAAGTGTGTAAATATATTATCGTTAGAGATTTTAAGTGGTATTACATTAAAAGTTACTTAAAATCGTAAACTCCCCGCTAGTATATAAGTGTTTATTATGTCAAAACGTGTGAAATGTTTCATAAGAGAAAATTTATTAGAAATTAATTCTAATGAAGTAATCAAAGGAAAAGTAAAATAAAAATATCTGAAAAAATTGCGAATTTTTAAGTATTAAGTCAAATATCTAAACTCGCTCTACAGAGTAATATTGCTTAAAGCAATATTTATATGAATTTCTTGCTATAAATCGAAAATCAAAAGTAATGTTGAAAAAGACTTTCTTTGAATAATTTTATTAATAGAAATTTTTTTCACACGAAAATCTTTCCCATTGAACAACTTCTGTCTAACATACATAAAGTTATATTTAAAACTTATAAAAATAAATCACAACAATTATTCAGATCACGTCGATATAACGCCAAACTCATTTGCTCGTCAGTTGGGAGTAGTTCTTGTGGGACAGAGAAAAATAAATAGAGAGAATGTTTGTAAATCTAAATTTCTCTATTGAAACAAATGGGGAGATTAAAGCTGGAAAACACAATTAGCTTAAAAATGATTGACATGCACTCCCGCGACAAGAAACCACTTTAAGGGCTATTATGAAAATATATCTCTAACAATGATCACTGATTAGTTAGAGATTAAAAGGTAAGAGGACTTGTTGTGAGACTCTCTATGAGAGAACAAACTATCTTAATTGGCACTTCATTTTTAAAGGACTCGTATCGCTGACTATTATCTCATATGTATTTTTTCCTCCATGTCCTTAAATAAGGGAAAAAATTCAGCTAAAAAGGTCTGAGTTTAAGCTTTATAATCAATGAATTAAAAAATATTTTAGCTTCAACTCTAATCTAAATTAATAATTAAAGTTAGTAATTAAAGAAAATTTGCAATTTTTTCTACAGTTCAAGTTTATTAACTCTTTTTTAAACATAATGAGAAATTAATGTTCAACGAAATTAAAATTAAAATGTGATCATTAGATATGATTCGAGATATGAATAGCTATTATAGCTATAGCTATGTATAGAAGGGCTATTATTTATTAATTTTAATGAACTGTTAATGGTCCTCATTATTTAAGCTTTTCAGTAATGAGTTTCTGATAATATAATGATTTCATTTATTAATAAGCCTCCGGACATATCTCTGAATAAAGTATAATAAATTCTTAAAAGAAGAAAGATTTCTGGCATTAAATCAATCCAAACGACTTCAGAGTTCGGTTAATAATATAAAATATCTATTTTGGTTATTCATTAGAAATGATTTGACTAAAAAGCTTTTTGAGCAGACTTAAGATTAAAAATATGATGTAAAAGATGCGATTCAAGTGCATAACTTACAAGTTTATGTAAATAATATTCAAATTTGTGTATCACATGATTTTCAATGTTTATAAATCTTTGTTTGAAGGAGAAAAAAATATCCAAATTCTAGACACTCTAATTGGTATCACTTATTCATATCGGAATGTCTAATGTCTGTCAGCACTAGAAAAAATACTTCTCAAAGCATTTTTAAGTTTGTTATCGCTATGATTAAGCTGTCGGTTATATAGTGACATAAGTCAACTTTGAAGGTAAGATCACTGATCATATATGGATTAGCAGTGATTTCATTTGACAATATAGTCACTCAGAGGTACTCTTGTACTACTCCGTCACCACTTTCAAAGGTTTTATTGAAAAATAAATTAGAAAAAGTTTCAGGACATTTCTTCTCAGCTTAAGTATCGAATTAAATGTAAGACATTTCAAGATCTTTAAAAATTGATAATCACTTCATAATACTGGTATTGAATTGTATTTGAATGAAGCTAATAATGAGATGGAAAAGTTTGATATGAAATAAGCTATAAATTACTACTTATGATTTGGATGAATTTTTCCAGTTCTTCCAGTGGATAATTAGAAAAATTATGAAATAATTATAAGAAACAGTAAAGGGCAATGTTATTCATAAGTCTGACTAATAGTTATTGCTATAGAAAAGATATTGAATTTCAATTTTAATGATTACAAATCTGTTTATGCGTGAATTTGTTTTTGAAACAGCATTAAGTTTCATATCTCTACTTTTATCAATGATGAGCTTAATCTTTTTTCATAGAGACACAGCTAAATAAATTAGAAAAAATATTGTCTCACAAGTCAGATAAAAATACCGATTGTTATGTACTTTTTCTGTGGTTTGAAATTTTTTGTTTTGTTTTCTAGAATAAACTCTGCATTAAGAGAAATATTTGTCTCGACCTCAAGTGATTTGAAAGCATAGAATGTGACTGAAATGTCTGATCAAATTTATGCAAAAAGTATGAACAACATAAATAATGCTTTAAAAATATTTAATATATTTGAATGTTAAATAATAGAAATAAGTTTAGGGATTAGACTCTTCTCTGATTCTTAAAAGATAAGTTTTTACGAATTTTGTATTTCAAGACTAGAAATAATAAATAAATGAATGCATACCAGTCTTCCCGCATGATTGTTATGGAGGTTCATCATCGCTCTGATATCTCGATTCTTCTTTCTGGCCGCTCGTTCGGGTGCGTCAACGAATGTCTTCGCAAATTGCATACCATATCGTATATTGTCTGAACATCCGCCCCATTTCCAGCCATCGGGAGTCGTGTGTCCCTGTCGTGACAGATCGCAAGAGCATTCGGTTAGATTACCGGCAGAACAGGCCTGTGTTATGGCGTGAACCACACCAGCGCTTGTAATCGCGTAAACGAATGCCGTTTCTCTACTTCCTGTTCAACGAAAATTATTGTTTTCAATTATTGTTTCACTTAAGTTGAAATAATGATAGATTAGAGTTTCGATAGTAGAAGTTGTTTTAAAAATTTGTAAATAATTATAAAATAGAATTAATTGAACGTAACAATAAATTAGAAAACAGTCGATGAATCTGAATATACAGAGAATGTATATATGAAGAGAAAAGTAAAAACCACAAATCATTTAATAGATTTGCAAAATTTCGAAGAAAGGAAACTATTAGAAGAAATATGGTTTAGTGTTATATATATCGGCCTTTTTGAGAGAAAAGTTTGACAATAGAAGAGCTGAAGCGATCATTGCAGGCATAGCCGGTCCGATTGGCCACAGTTGAGCTGAGTTTCCGAATGCGAAGTTTAGTCAAATTGAATTAGCGCTACGACTCTGTTTTGAACTCTCTATTCCCAACTTATACTGTACTTTAACCCCAAAACTTTATTCTCTCTCTCCATCTAATCAGTGAGAAGACCACCGACTTTGAAGTATATTCGCAAATATATTCTCACAAATGAAAAATTGTTAGACATTCATTGTAGTCAAATATTCGAGAAAATACAATAATAGCACTCAATTCGCAACTTATATATCAAATTCTTAACTACAAAAGAGTCCAAAAGTCTTACTATCAAATGTTATTTCCTTTATTAAGTTTAAGCTAACATTCGATTCAATTTATTGAATAATACAGATTAGTTTCGACACCAAAACTGAATATTGCAATAAATCATATGAAGGGTAGACAAAAAATTTGCAAAATCTAATCCTTTGTTGATTTTCTATGAGAACTAAATTCAAACCCCTATTGATTCACAATTGTATCGCAATATAAAGCAAGAGTTCTTAAACTGCCCTTTAATTCATGAACAGAACCTGAAAAGAAAAGCTCAAAGTTTTATAAAAAAAATCAATTGAATAATGAGTACTTATTCAAAAATACATCATTTCTTTTTCATGTTTATTACATTCAGTGTATGTTTGAATTTAAATGAAATAAAATGAGAACGACATACATACTAATGGATATTTTAGAAAAAGAATACAATTCTATAATTTCTGAAATTATGTTTACAAAGCGTGCAAATTGTATGAAGAAATGGGCTCTAATTAAACAATTAATGCGAAACATATTATCACTGCGTGTAAGATAATAACTCATTCGGTAAATAAAGGCTACACAACATGAGTACTTGTTGTAATCATAAGCTTAACTCTAATTTAGGCATATATTATACAGTGAAAGCTCTCTTCAAGTCAACTCTAATAAAGCGATCGCTCTGTTATAAGTTAGTGAACCATTTAGTCTTATAGTTGGTTTCACTGAATACCAAACAAACGTTTAGTTACAAACAATATACAGAGTATGTTAAAAGTTAGTTCACATTTCCCCATCCATTCAACAAATATCTTCCAAGTAATCAATTTATGAATCAAGTAAATATAGTCTAAGTTTAATCTTTTAGCAAAACAAATAAATTGATGCATATTTTAGAAATTTTGCAAAAATCTAAATTCAAATATTTCGCTTCTTTCAAAGCTTTACTGTGAAAACAAACCCAAATATTTTAGAAAAATCAAACAGAAAAATGAAAATATAAGTCTCAATTCCGAAAATTCAATTTAGATACTTATAATCTTCAATTTGAAAATGCCTTAAAATATTACGAATTTCTCAACCAATTTTTATGAACGGTTTTTGGACACAATTATGAGGTTCTCTAAAGAGAGATCCTCTTTAATGAAATCCTCTAATAATAATGAAGTCTCACTAAAACTAATGTTATACTTCTATACTATACTTGAAGTGATTATTGAAGCCGAACATTGCAAATATTGAGACATGAATGAGTTCTTTTGTTAACTTTATCTCAAGTATTTAGTTTTCCGCCTAAAGGCATAGCTACAAGAGTACACAATGGAAGCGATCGCTGGACTCATAGATGCAGAAAATATCAGAGCTCACTATTTTGACGGAGAATATAACTGAAACTCATTGTACATCGTATTCCTTTCGCAAATACTTCTTGAGCACGTATTCGGCATTTTATGTTTGGACTCTCTATCACTACTTCAATTTGTTTGTCAGTAAGGGTTTGTATCTCTTACTTAATGGACTAATGCATCAATGGATTCAACTCATTATTACTTCAGCTAATTATAAACATTTCCAAAATCATAAATGAATTGCTTTCATCACTAACACATTGATTACTCAAATTATGAGCTATTTCTTAAACTATTACAATAATTAAATATTCTTTTTCAACCCAAACTTCAGATCTGACACAATGACAACTTTTCATTCAAGATTTCTTAATGTATCTGAAATAATGTGAAATAAAATGACGAGAAAAAATATCTCATCGATAATGATTTAATATAACTTTTTGGATTCTTTTATATGATATCTAATTTGTAGGAAATATTTTTTTTCTAAGAAAAAGTTTTCTATCAATTTTCCCAATGATTGGATCTTTGCATCTACTTTACTAAAAATGTGTTCAATGCACGCAATCTTCAATATTTTTTCGAATGGGCGGCACTTCTGAATGAACATCACTTTATGAAAGTATATTTGTTGCACCGATTGTGACACAAACGAAATACAGATTCGACTTTCGCGTGCGAACCAATTTTACATTTGATTCATCACCTAATGTCACTTTTATAGGGGCGTAGTTCTCAATTAATACAAAGCAAAGCTGCAAAAAAGTTCCAGATTCAAGAAATCACTTTTTCCGAAACTTTGTAACACAGGTACAACTTTTTCGAAAGTTTCTAACACAGGTACAACTTTTTTTCTTGTTCAATAACTTATTATCTAATTTTCTAAAGTTATTTACAAGTTGTTTGAGAGCAGAGAAAATAATAAAGTTGTTATGTTTTTTATTCAATGCAATTTTTTCCTATTTAAATATTGGAAGAATTTGAATTCTGTCTTAAGAAATGCTGAGTTGATTACAAAACTAACAAAATTAATAAGCAAGGGTTGAAAAAAGATTGCATGCAATTCAAAATATAATTGCTATAATTGCTCGCAGGAAATGTCAGACAAATTACGCGTTAAGTTTGAAAAACTATTTTAATAGATAATAGTTTGAAAGGCAGAGTTTATAATTTCACTTCAAAATATAGTGCAAAACAAATTCGAACTTGAGATCGGAATTCATAAATGGCAATAAACTTCAATTTTCATTTTTTCATTCAATCAATAAATCACAAACAGAACAAAAATATTATATTTATGATAAAAAAGACATTAAAAGTTTAGAGGCTCTTAAAGATAAGTTTTCATAAAGCACTTAATGCATCGAAAATATTATTTACTCCTCAAAAATGTCAAAAGTTTTTTATTTTTCTTTCTCGATTAACTGCCAAACATTTTGGTGTTTTAAGAGACAAACAATAAAAGGGAATATTTTGAGGCCTCAATTATGAGCAGCTCTTGATTTAATTTTTACTGTATATAAATCTCATACAAGCAATACATGTAAATATATACAAAGTAATGTTTTGTTGATTGCAAAAATTGAATTATGACTTATTAAAGGCAAAATAAAAACTATTTTGCGTAAAATAACTTAATTGCAGTGTTTCGCAGCTTCAGTCATTCCAAACAGTGTTCGAAACTGAGCCTAATTAGATCTCAAAAACTTATCCTTGTGCCTTTGATTTGATATCTTTTTGTGAAATAACTAAGTCTGAAAGCATTTATTTTTTACAATTGCAATTAAAAAATTAACCGAAATAATGAATATTTTTCCTTTAGTAATTCGATTTTAAAGTTTCATTAAGTCTAATATAGTGAAAATTGTGAAGTTTGTAATCTTAATTATAATTTATTTTCGATAATAAAAAATTGAAATAGTTTAAATTTTAGAATAAACCTGAAGTAAGCTTAAGAATTTGAATAAATGATGTTGAGAGCTAACATTCAAAGAATTAGCTGTCAATAAAGTTGTAATCGATTGGAAAATTTCTTAAATGTTACTCAAAATTCTGGGAGAAAAAAATTCTGGCAACTTATACAGAGATATATAAATATATAGGCATACAATGCAATTTACTGCAGCTGTCAAGAAAACCATCAGACAGTTTTTAGAAGGAATCACTATAGCATTACATTACTCTCCAGTTTAAGCATTTAAAGGTTATGTTAAGCTTCAAATTAGTTTAGTTTTCGTTTTTGGTTCTATTTTATAAAACCACAATTTTTTCACCATACAATTATTGTCAAAATTTGAATATTAAATAATAAACTCAAGTCGTGGTTAAATTTTTGTCACGGGTTTAATTATTTGGATTGTAGTTAATGTAAATCAATTTTCTTAATCCGGTTGAATTCTAACCGAGAACTAAACTGTTTTCAATTTGAAGCTGAAAAAGAAAAAACATTGAATGCTTTTGGTTGCAGTTTTTAACTCAACAAAATAATAATAATAAAAAATAGCACTAAAAGCATTCGATGGTAAAAACGTTTGTTTATTATCTCATTTCAACGAATGCTTTGGCTTTCGAATAGTAAATTATTAATTTAATATATTTTTAAAGAAAGCTTTGAAACAGTAGTACTTGAATGAAACTTTGCGGACCTTTTGTCGAAAGATTGTTTGGTTGCCTTTGAATATATGGTATAAATTCTTTATTGAGTTGAGTGAAAAATTTCGAAGAACTGATGACTCAACTTTTATTTATCAATTAACACTATAGTGACAGCTTTAAAAGTTAACATGTAAATTTTTCTTTAAACATAAACTTTTAGGTCGCAATGCTATCATTGTAACAATTAATGAGTTCAAAGCTAATGAGATCTCGATTTTATCAAAACAAGTGCATTAAGTTTGTTAAGAGAAATCTTGAGTAAATAAAGAGTTGAAGAAAGATAATTAACTTAAAAAGCATATGCTTTATATTATAAATTGAAGTGTATCAATACTAATTATGTCAGATTTCAAATTGGGCACATTTCAAAATAATCTTAAGCTCAGATAATTTAATTGCTTATTAAGTTGATTCGGGTTCTACTTAAAAATATTATTGATCTTAATCAGTATAATATCTAGTAATGTGTCAGTAAAGCAGGTCTTTACAAATTTTGTAAAACTAAAATTGAATTTCAATTATGTGAGAAATCGCAATATATTTATGAGAATTATTAGAAAAAATGTTTTCATTACTTTTGATTTGAATATAATTCAAGGCTCTCAATATCATTTTGAATGCAAGCACAGTCACTACTCTATTTTCAATTCTTAAAGACTAATCATTCAAATTTTGCTGAGATATTATCATAAACTTTCAATCTATTTCTGCTTTTAATTAAAATATATACTATTTAATTAATTAGTATAAATATGAAAGCTTCAGATCATTTCATTCCTTCATAAAACTATTCGTGCAAAAAAATTATAAGACAGGTGAGAATTAAATCGTTGAATTAATTGTGTTCAGCGACAGCTGACAACTCATTTTAGTCATTCGATTGGAAGAATTTTCTTCTTAATTAAATGATAATTTCAAAGGTGAATGATTCGTACCAATGATATGAATCGTTAAAATAATTATTGCATGAATTTGAAGAACTCCAAGGAATATGTCATAACTCATATCTATAATTATATACTTCAACTGAGTGTGGGTTCCGAACAATTTAATTCAAATCAATTGAATTTGCATTTAATAGACTTGCATTATTTGAACCAATATGAATGCGACTCAAATATTTAATTCTTTACCATTATATACAATTCTAATGAGAATTTACTCAAAATACGATTCGAAAAATTGATTTTTTTGTTACCTAAATATTCATATTTTAATTAATATTAATAATATTTATATAAACTTCGCTATAATTAAAAAAATACCAGAAAAATAGGATCTAAAAGAATAAATTAAAAAAGAATAGCAATTGAAAATTTGGAAAGAAAAATGACGATTATATTTTCCGAAGAGTAAAGTTGAGAAAACAATACTTACCTTAAATTGTAAGTTAAAAACTGTGAGAGTATTTGTGAACCACTAAAAGTGGCACTTCTTCAGCGGTACATACATTAGTCTGACATTTGAAGGTATTTTACAACCTTTAGGAAAAAAATTTCGTTGTCTCATAACAGACATGTGTACCTCTATTAGTATTAACATATTTAAATAGTCTTTCAGTTCTCACTCTTTTCTTTTTCAGTTTAATAGTAACTCATGGCTTGAAAAATGATTCTTTTCTCTCTCTTTTTAAAGAATACCCTCTCAAATACAAGAACAATATTTACCCACTTAAAGAAACCGTATTTTCAACGCTAACGCAAAACATATCACCAAATTTGACTTCTCATATCTTTAAGTTCTTAGTTTCAATGCTATATTCCATTTTCCAATCTTTAATCTATTGTCTCACAACACGTCTATCTCTATCGCCTCTTCTCTAGCTTTAGGGATCATTCGATTCAATAGACATCTCATCAATATATACGATTCCTCTCGGGTGGTCTCTCTCTCTCTCTCTCTCTCTCTCTCTCTCTCTCTCTCTCTCGCTTTTTAAACTTGCTTAAATCATACCTTAAATTTGAAGTTTCACTTTTGTCGCTCTTCTAATGTGCAAATGTTGCAAAACTTAAAAGATGTCAAATATATCAAAGCAGGAGTTTTTATATTTTCAATGTCTGAGTTATTCCACTTTTAATTATGGAAACAAAAACATTGAACGAAATTTTTTGAAAAGTTATCCTAATTATTTTAGACATCTGAAAAAAACAAAATTGACAGATAATTCTGAGCAAATTTTTAATTTTAAAAGAATCATTAATTGCTGCGTTCAGGTAATTATTCTAAACCTATATTCATTTCCAATCTAACAATTAAATTAATGGATACCTTCATCTATAAAGTGATGGTTTAATAATAGATAAAAATAGAATAATAGACAGTATGAAATATGAAACTTATAGCAAAATAGAAGCTATTTTTGTGAAAATACTGTTATTACGCATCTATTATTTAATTGGCATCACATCAACGATTCCAATCGTGATTCAGTTATTTAGTTAAGTGAAATCACCTTAAAACAATCGCTACCATTAGAGATAAGTCTCTATAATAGATCATTTACTTTACTGAACACTTTAAACAGAGCCAACGAAAAACACTTAAAACTTTTGTTATCATCTTTCGATCAATAGTACGTTCAAATAATCAAATGAGAGTTTGAGAATTCGTATACAGAATCAGAGTTTCAAATAATTGTTATGAAAGATATTGAATTTTTGATAACATACTCAATATCAATGGTTAGATATTATATTGATAAAATTTTGAATTGAATTCGAAATTTTTTGAAACTGGATTTCAAAAGATGACAAACCGAATACTCCATACATTGTTTGAATTAAAACACAATTGTTTTTAGCTCTAAAAATCCTAATGTAAAACAGTTAAGAGTGTTATCGCGAAACTTAATTGACTTAATGGCGTGTTTAAGAGCTATTTTATTTGTAAACTTTCTTAATGTTAACGATAATAGAAGAAAAGTTGTTATCTTTATACATATTTATCCAAAAAAGTTGAAACAATTAGAAAAAAGTAAGTTTATTGTAAAGTGAAAAAACTGACCTCTTTGTAAGGTATGTCCGAAAACTGATTCGTCTCCTTCTGTCGTACAATTCCATCTCTCATTTTTGAATTGTTTCTGACATTCATGAATACCTCTTTTAGCGCCTTCACTGACGGCATACATGGCGTTGGGATGTCCTTCACATACTTGTAATTGTTTTGATACAAGACCAGGCATTTTCGCACAACTACTTTCCTGGTCTACAAGATTCGTGTGTCGAAAAGACTCAACTGATGGCAGAGCTGAAAATGAATTTGAGACACCGGCACCCGAAGCAACTGCATGTCCCATATGTCGCTCAAAATCGGATGAACTGCTACTCGAATGAATGCTATTATCCATTGAATGTTGTCGTAATGGATCTTCGGATAAGTAACCGTTGTCTAAGTTAATTGAATGGACATTATTTCTAGTCGTCGGAATTCGGGGCAAATTCACGCCAACCATTCCTAAATACCTGTTTTATTCATAATCAAAAATACAAACAAATATTAGTCGTTTGAACCAAGTTCTAAATAAAAAGGTTTGTGCGCTTTCAATGAGTTTTAATGCTTTTTCAAAGTTGAGACATAAACAGTTAACTATTTATAACTTTTAGTTTATATTTAAAAAGCTTGTAAATCGCATTTTAATGGGAAAGTAAACTCCGGGCTAAAAACATGAAGAGATGGGGAAAGTTTATAATTCTTCTCTCACAAGTACAGTGAGTGTAAAAATTTCACTCAAAATGATAAATTATATGTCGAAAAACTTTTCAAATAACACTATTAGTTTTGTTATTGTAATAATTTAATCGTTTCAAATTATCAACCATTTCTCTCAACTTTACTTGAAATATTACTAAGGATTGACACCAATTTCAGTTACTTATTCACAATCTTCAGAATAAGTTTGATAATTGTTGTTACAATTTATTTGAAATTAATCTCTAAATAAATTGTTTGAATAAAAAATGAATGACTTTATACTTAGAATTTTATGCTAAGTTAGAATGAAATAACCAATAATAATAAGCATTTGAAATTATAATTATTCCGTTTAATTCGAAAAAAAATATTCATCAAAAAATGACATATTATTAGATAAGTTAAAATTCTAGTTCAAACTTTTTTTTGGACAAAATTAAATCAATTAACGATAAATTCTTAAGTTTATTCATAAGTAAGGCTTTTAAGAGACATTAATGAAAGATATAATTTACTTAAGATTTCAACATTCCTTTGAAATGACAAAAAATAAGAATTTCTTGAGGAATATATCCAGTAATAACGTCAATATTCGGTGGGAGAGATGACAAAGTTTAACATAAGGGATGAGAGTCATAGACTGTCGGGAGGGGTCGTGAGGGGTCGTGAGGGTCGGGAAAATGTAACTGCAATGAGTGGATTCGGCATTAATTCTTAAACTTAAGTTATCAAAATTTATTCGAGAAATTTGTGGGAAAGTGATTTCAAAAATGAAATATTTGATCTTAAGAAACTTTTTAAGAAAAAGATTTATGAAACTAAGATAGCAAATCAACTTAAATTATGTCGTAAATTAAGATGACTTTTTTGAAAAATAGTTCCAAATTATTGATTGAGATAAAAACTAATTCTGTTTGAAAATTTAAATCCAGGCAATAACTTATCCAATGTTTATATTTTAAATGTTAGTTATGTTGGGATTTTTATGAGTGCATGAATTTTTCAATTAAATTGTCGAAATAAATTTGAGCTTTCAATGTAATTAGTCTTTCAACTGAATGCAATTAAGAGTTTATTTATTTTTTTATTTTTTTTTTGTGAGATTCTTCAACAAATAAAATATATTTTCAGGATTTTGATTTTTTAATGTTACAGTTTATGTAAGCATTAGTTTTTTGGGGCAAAAATCACAAAATACTAATTTCGACACAAAGTTATTTATAGTACACGAGAAGTAGTCTGAATCACGAAAAGTCCTGAAAATTTGAAGAAAACAAGTTTTAAAAAATAAAACATAAAGTAAATCACGATTTTGATTATTGAACTGGTATTTGTTGCCCGAAAAGGTAAAAAGTGCTACCTGTGAGTTCTTGAGAGAGTAATATTTGACAGTTTTAGATAGCATACAAACAATGCAGAGCAACAAACATAAGTTTTAGGATAAATTGAAACAAAAAGTATAAGAAACGAAAGTGAAGAAGCTTTTAGGGTATTCTAGAAATTGGCCTTTAAACCCAATAGTTGAAAGTGCAATCATTTTTAGTTTCTAAACTTTTCAACTTATAAATGCTGTCAAAAGTTAATTGAACTCAACAGAAAAACAGTGCATCACTTCTCACATACTCCAAATTTATTATTATTATCTTTCAGTTTATTTCTTTGATTTGTAAATTGCTGAATAATAATCAATCGGATGTTGTAAAAGATAATTGTCTAGATTTGATGGATTTATAGTAAGCCTATTATAATCAATAGTACATAACTTCGATTTGCATAATCTCTTGATTAGCTTAAGTTTATGGGATTCTAATTTTGAGATCAAATTTAACGATTTTAAACTAATAGAGATTTTCCACTTTTTCAATAGGGAATTAATAATTGCAAATTTTCATGTAATTAATAAGTCTCGCATGTATTCTTCAAATTTTTTCTTTCAAAATAGATGCTATTCGAGTACATTATTGCTAATTAAATGACAAAATATGATGAGAATAAGTTAGAAAAACCTGTCTTTTGCTCGTTATCTTATATTTTCTTTAATTCATTTAAAAAGGTTAGCATTTAAAGCAATTATCGCCACTTTGAATTCAAGATCAAAGATCAAGCAGTAAATAAAATTTTTATAAATATTTCTCTTCCTTTGATATATTCTGAAATGTTTTTCTCTTAAGGAAAAAATTTGATGAGTTTTACTTTTTCTCACAAATTCTTTACTCTATTAATGATGAGAGATAAGAATATTAAATAGTGAAACTAATTTTGTTTGTCATTCAATGCGAATATAAGGCTATTTGAGTCAATCTATCTTATAAGTGCATACTTACTTCAGAGAATATATCAGAATTCAAGATACAGGATATTTAATAGGATGTTGTGATACAGTCAAACCAATAGAATATAAATTGCTATTGAAGTCAAAAGTTTTGGTACTGCTTGTTATCTTGTTTTTTAAATAGTATTCATTTTCTCAATTTCAGCTTTTAGTTTCCATTTAAGTTTTTATGCTCTTGAAAAAGACCAATTTTAAAACTATTTCAACTTACAAGTTAGAATCTTAATCTAATTTAATCATTATTATTCACTAGTATAATAGTTATTCATTATTATTCACTAGTATATAATAGTTGCAAAATTATGACTCAAAATTCAATTGGAATTTTTGAAACATTTCAAAAATTATTTTTCAATATTTTGAATGTTATTTTGTGTTAAAAATAAAACGATTGTGTTATTCAATTATTTTAAGCTATATTAAATTTTAATTCAAATATTCAAACAAACAAATTTCTCATTTGAACCATTGATGACTTTTGAACTTATGTTAATTGAAAGAAAAGGTTTAATAAAAATTGGCGAATAGAGGAAGAATTTTGTTTTTAAACATAGAATTTGTTAGTTTTAAAATTTTTGAAAAATATTATAGCTAGACTATACTGTATTAATTTTATTGGATAATTAATTAAACCCAACTCTTTATAAAGCATTTCCGAAAGATTTCTTTTGATGATTGCTTAACATTTTAAAATTCAAGAAAGTTTTCAAAGATTTTTTAAAATGATATTTCAAATGTCAAAAATTAAAATGTTTAAAAAAGAAAGCGATTTTCAGCTATAAATAACTGTAATTTTTATCAGATTCTGAAGTTTGCATTCGAGTTATTTAGTTAGTCGAAGATCAATATGAATGAGATTTAAGGCTGAAAAATAAATTTCAGGGCTCTTTTAATAATAAAAACTAATTAAAATCTTAATCAACTACTAATAAAAATTAATTAATGAATAAATAAGACATTAAAAGTTTAAATGTGAAGCAAGACAGAAATCATGCATTTTAAGCATAATAACAGAATTGAGTGACATTCGCTGTCAGGTTGGAAATCAATATCACAAAAGCTAAACATTTCCTAAAAGTTAATATTATATTATTTTGTGTGATGTGCAGCTGTTGTACAGAGTAGTTGTTGTCCATTCAATTGAATCAGTGGCGTAGATATTGCATAAATTATATGCATTCATATGAATTAGCCAAAAACTTTTAGCTTTATTCTTAAAGAGTACGTCACTGTTGAATATATAAGTTATGAAACATTATCACCGGTTAAGATCTCTGAGAAAGGAATATATTTGCCATCCATGCGAACGATTGACATAAAACTGTTTTCTATGAGCAATAGCTGGCAAATAGTATATTATTAGAAAGTCAATTCTACTCTACTCTCACAACAGAATAATCACATTTTTGAGATGATAATATTAGCTTTAGTGATAGACTGAATCAGATGCCAGAATAAACTGTTTATTACTCTATTGTCTGTATTCAAAAACTTTTCCCAACTTTCCCAAAAACCGCTGTTATCAAAATATTTTATTAGATCCCATATTTCACACTTTAGATTGTTATAAATATTGTATAATATTTCGCAAAGAAGTTATTAAAGTATACTTTTCTTCAAAATTCTATTGTTGTTTCTTTGAATTTTTTGCATTGAAAAATCGATTATTGTGTATATTTGTTTTCAAAGCAAAGCAAAAAAACTTTTGTATTTTCAGTCTTCACTTCACTTTCAATTGCAATGTTATGAAAGTATTTTCTGAATAAATTATACATAATTAAGTTATGAAAAGTTCAAATAAATTATTGGATCAAATATTTCTCGAATCCTAATGTTATAGTTTTAATTCTTTTATATTTTCATATCGATAACTCACTATTAAAATTCAAAATATTTCAGAGAACTTGTTATTGAGAATGTTGAGACACAAAAACAGAAAATTCAAATTTACACCTGAATGATAGAAAAATATGTCTATAATATCAGTGTTTATTTACTGAAGGCGTTCAAAGAAATTGAATATATTTGAGACAGAAAAAAAGTTTGGCCTAAGAATTATCAAAAGTGAAAGACAGATATTATAGTGTGTAGTTTTTTTCATAGGCAATAATTTTCTTGAGGTCACAATTTCTTTCAATAAGACATTCAAAAAAGTCGTGACATTAAGAAAATATATTTTAAATAAAGTAAGAAAGAGAAGAATTTGCAATAATTTATCTTAAAGTTTTATTATAGCGAGAATGGTTTGAGTAGTGTTAGGAAAGCCTTCACATATTCAGGTGGTGAACAAATTTCGATTGCCTTTTATTTATCACATGTCTTGAAATCGATTGGAGTGTAAATGAAATGAAGTGAATAAAGAAATATTCGAAGAAAAATGAGACTCACATAAAAAACTTGTACATAATATGAATGTCTGTGTATTTCGTCTCATTCTCTTACTCTTATGAGCCATGCATTTAAAGCTACTTTATTCTTAAAAACTAAAACATTCAAGGATTGCACTCTTTAGTCCTCAAAATCGCCTGAAGGATAATATACAAGTCAAAAGAGAGAAATAAAAGTAGAAGAGTAGTAAAGTTCAGTGGCGTTATCGATATGCTATTGAAGATGTCTTCAATTACTTACTTAAATCAAATTCTTTAAATAAGAAATTCATCATTTTCTAAGAAATTTTCAGTTTCATATTATTTGTAATACTTTGAACCCAAATAAAAAGCTACGCCACTGGATAGGCCTTTAAGACACATTTGCTATTAAGGAGAGTAAATACAAACTTTAAATTCCAGGCGAGATCATAATTGATGATATCTAAGGTCGGGTGTCGATCGGGTAATACAACCATTTTCGGTGAGTTGGTCACGGTTTCGGTGCGTCAGCGATCAGAAGGAGAATAATAATTATATGCAGAGTTATAAAAAAAGTGCTTTTTTCTTCTCTCACTCTCTTTGGAATGCGATAGCAATTCAATTGGGGAATGCGGACAACAATAGTTATTGAACAAAGAAATGAGAATGAAAAGTGTGACGAAAGCGATGAGAGAAGAAATACTATTCAGCAAAAAGGGGCAAAACAAAGATATGCTGCAAATTTCATAAGATAGCCATTAGTTTTTTTTAACGCAATATTTTCTCCAAAAAATTCAAATCAATTTTTCAAAAGCTGAGGAAGATTTCTAGTGTTGGTATTTTACTGAAATTTATTAATTTAAAAAATTAATACTTTATCACAGATTCGATGCATTAAGAAATAATAATTTCGAATTAATATCTATGTTATTATAACTAATCCATTAGTAAAGAAGCTATAACTGCACCCTTTTTAGTGAAGTTGTAAAAGATAAAGAACTATAGCATTGAGCGAAACAAAACTGTACGGAATAAGTTATAATAGATAACTCGTAATTTTCGACAACTTTTCTTTGACGACATATTATTTTTTGCTCTTTCTCTGAGGCCCGAAATACGAAACAAGTATTATTAACACACATAGAACTGAGTAAAAGGTGGAGAACTGAAAGAGCGATAGAGAAGGGAATAACTAGTATATATGCATCCCTTTATAGTGTTCACTTTTTGAAGAAGTTCTGCCTATTTTCTTAGTGATGCATTCATGCCCATTCATTTAAGGTTTGACCGAAAAAATATAGTACATGATTACAATTGGTAACAGTGACTTTTGTGTTATAGCATTTACTTAGGAATAGATGCCGGCTAAAGATAAAAACGCTTTGGAAGGAGAGAAAACTGAGTGGCGTATACACTCTCTATTGATCTCTTTCATAACGTCAATTGATTCAAAATGCGCTTAACTTATGAAAATTTAATAATTATACAGGAAATAACTCTTAATGACTGATAATTATCAATAAAAAACATTTTTGGGAAACAAATTTTTCACTTCATTAAGAAAAGCTAAATGAATATTTTGAAGTAAAACATATATTTTGAGTGTTTAGTACGCCACTGATGAATGCATATAATTTTGAATATATTGAATGTTAAGTTTGAATGAAACAACAATGAGTAGTAGTTATTATTACTGTCAACTTTGGGCAA
>JAQFXV010000221.1:0-29117 GCA_034694065.1 Camisia spinifer
TTACAGTTAAAATTTCTTATAAGCCTTTTTTATATTTTGAGGCTTCAAAAGAGTACTTTTTGAGTTAAAAGGCTCATATACACATCCAAAGATTTCAAAAATTTTCGCTGGAAAGCACTTGTTAGGCCAGAAACTTTATTAGTTTACGTTTTGAAAACAGTCATTTCATTATCTTATTCTATTTTTTTGGTCTTTTAAACCTTTTTAATCTAAAAGTAAATCTTTTCTTATAAGTTCTATAACTCTTTCAAAAAGTGATGTTTTTATTTGAGATAATTATCAGAAATAGTGAAAAGTGGTTTTAAATTTCAATTAAATATAATATAAAACATAATATTTGAGGGTTTTATTCCATAACTTTTTTCCCATTAATTTAATTCTAAAATCGAGTAATAATTTCAATGGATTATTAATATAAGAAATAATTTATGAATATGCATTTTATTAATTTTATTTAAGCATTAATAAATCAATGAAATGAACAAAATAACTAAAATTTTAAATAATCTTCTTGAATATTACTCTTTTTTAGTAAAAATATGCTTCTTTGGTCAAAAAAATTGTTGCCAAAAGTTTTTACTTTGTTTTTATCACAGAAGAGAGCACTTGATCTGCTTAAATGGCAATTTATTTTCACCGAAACTTAACAGTCAAAAGTTCTGTTTTAAAAGTATGATTTGTTTAAGTTCACTATAATATGAATACTTTTAATCTCTACAAAAAATTTTCAAAAAATAAAAAACAAAAACTATTTGTTATTCAAAAGCGTGTTAAATAAAATAAATTAGAATTTCAACTAATTTCATGTCAATACAAATTAAATAATAAAAGTTTCAAAAAACTTTAGCATAAATGATAGATAAAGACATCAGAAAACAATTCCCATTAAATAAAACGTCAAATAAAAATTCTCGAACAGAAAATAATTGGTGGCAATGAATGTTTTTACAGTCTATAAAGACTATAATAACAAATGCCATATCAGTGGCAGTTGTCAAATGTCAATCTTTCGTCAGGCAAAAAAAGTTATGCAGAGAAAAAAGGAGAGCAAAAGCCACTTATTGTCACGTCAACGAAACACAGCTGGAGATCAGGACATGAATATAGTGGGACTCCCTGTATAGCAATACATGCAAATTGGGGCTTAAATAGCAGAGAATCAAGACTCTTCTCGAGAGGTTTTTCGTTAGATATATATAACATGTTTGAGGGAATTGTGAAAATACCTTTTGTAGAAGTTTTAATACACAAATACTATCTGATAGTGAGCCTAAACCTTATTATTCTGTATTCATGATCGGCGTGTCTCTCTCTCTCTCTCTCTCTCTCTCTCTCTCTCTCTCTCTCTCTCTCTCTCTCTCTCTCTCAGCGGTCTATATGAGAAAATAACCTTTAAAAACATATTACTTTTGACATTTTGTTTGCTTATTATGCACTCGATATATGATTTTCTATTCAAAATTCTGTATTGAAGTTTACCCTTTCTTTTTCTGAAAGCTCCCAAAATTATATGTCTTTTTCTGACAACAGATGGGAAAATGAAATTTAAAGTCAATAATAAACACAAAACTACTTCTTTTGTGATTCTTTCTAATGAAATATTTAAAGTGTTTTCACAAGTCATACAATAAATAATAATGAAATAATTAATACTTCCTGTGGGGTAAATATTATTATAATTTCTCAACTTTTCAAATAATAAGTTTTTAGACCTGAAAACTTCATATAAATTAATCAAATTTTCGATTATATTAGAAAAAAAATTTAAAACTTATTTTTCTTTCAAAAATAAAACTTTGAATTTAAAATTTTTGTTTTAGAAACTTTTTATGCAACATAAATAATATTTTAATTAATGACACTTTTCCTTGTCATGAGTCCTCATTATAATAAATTAATGACACTTTTCTCTATCGTTTATTGAATAAATACTAACACAACAATCAATTTATTTATTAGATATTTATATGAGAATAAACTGTGGCTTTGATTGCGTGCAGAATAAGCTAACAGTCGATTAAATAATAGATAACTATTTTTTCTATCCATTTATTTTACTTCATGATAGAGAAAAAGTGAAATTTTCAAACATGAACTTCTGTTTGAATATAATTATAAACGCATTGCATTTGAACTGAAAATTAAAAGTTTTAAAAGCATATTTTTAAACAGAAATATTTTATTTATACATAAAAAAAATTCCCCAATTTTGAAAAATATAATTCGAATCCATTTCTAATTGCTTTGAAATTCAATGCTATCTTATCTATAAAAGTAAAAATCAAATTTCAGTATTAAAACAACTTAAACTTTCTCCTCAACTCATTTGATTACAGGATAGGTCGTGAAAAATGTTTTCTCTCATAATTAAGTGTAAAAATTCTAATTTCCAGACATGACTTGAGTATATTTATCTAAAAATATAGATCCAAAAAGTTCTCAAACTTTATATGTTGAGTCATTTTTTAGAGATAGCTCTAGTAATTCCTAAGAGAGAAAAAGGTGGTATCACTTCTTTTGAATGTCTAATCATTTTGAAAGATCTCGTCATTGAATAAGTGGTGTTGTGTTGGTCTTAACGCACACTCAATATTAGATAGAAAATAAAAATAAGAGACACTTAAAACAACTTAAACTTAAGCAGAGAGAGAGAGAGAGAAAAAAAAAAAGTGGTGGCAATTAATCTTTAAATCAAAACACACTTCACTTCAAGTTAACTCTCACTGAAAGAGAAAGTCAGCTCGAGTGAGACCCGAATAGTATTACCTTTAACTGCATTTGATATACACATTACTTAACAAATAGCTTGTAATAAAAAAAAGTAAAATCAAAAGTAAAATTCTCTCTTCAATTAACTCAAGATTTAGAGTTTAAGTTCTGAAAATGTGTTTTAAATTTTCTTTTTCTAGGCTTAAGTTGAATGAAAAGGGAGAGAAAAATATTTCTTAAACTTCTTCTAAAGTAAATAAAAGTCAAAATTAATGTATTGTTGATCTTCTGATGAGATAATGAGAAGTAAAACTTTTTTAGCTTCAAATACGCCTTATATTCTGTGGTCATATTTGAAGCCTAATTGACTATAACTTTAGTTCAGAGACCAATCCTTAGAATTTATTTTTCAAGCGAATAATTCTTTAGTAAATTAGAAGATCTAAACTCAACAGCAATGCTATTGACTTTATTATTATTTTGTAAATATATCATTAATTATTTGTTGAGATAATTCTTCGCTGATTTCTATTAAGATATGAGTGCTTTCTATTAAAAATAATCAAATCAAACGAAACCTCTATTAACTTGTTGTTTATTTTGAATATTTGGATCTAATCTTTCACCTTAATTAGACCTGACTTTAGGATAAAAATACGATAAAGTCTTGAATTGAGCTTAATTTTAAACATTGTTTTTTAGAAGCGCGTGTTCTTAGCAATTTTTATTCGAAATTTTGTTATTTGAAAATATTTGGATTCAATTATTGATTAAGTTCTTAAACTCTTAAACTTAGTGAAAAGTTTATCAATAATTATAAAAATTTAATCAATAAAATATGATCAGATGTAAGCGCTTTCGACTTATCTAAAAGTCTTCTTCAGGAGTATTAGTATTTTATTGATTAAAATTTTATTACAAATATCACAATGGGTTTGATTTTTGTCTAAACAGTTGTTAAGTTTTATTAGTTTTAACTTTTGTTAACCAAAACTTTTTGAATTTTAGATTTTAAATCATAAAAGAGTTGTTTCAAAATATTTTCAAAATTTTTAATTAATTTATTTTATTCATTTATTAACTTTATTATCAAATCGATTCTGTTTTCCAAGAATATTATAAAATTAATTATAATAAGTTTTCATTATAATAATTAAGATAGTTATCAGCTATTGTTGTAATCCTTCTCATTGAGAGATAATTTTAATGATTCATTTGTATAGAAATGATCTGACACTCAATTATGTAAATTTTAAATCTTGTAACTAATTATAAGTTTAATTTACGATTGTTATGATATGAATTGTATTTTGCATTTATATTAATATAATATAAAGATATAGTTTTTGACCTTCGCTTAACTAGTAATTAATGCCAGTTATATAATGGTATAAAAAGACTCATTCCCTTACATTTAATACCTTTTTATTACTCAAATGAATGCTTAAACTTTTCTTTCATATCATTTCATAATAAATAATAACTTCTATAATAACTTTCATATAATAATAGTATTTATAATAACCTTTTGTTTCTTCGCAGAAAAGCTTTTGTTTTATCTCTTTTCTCTCATAAGGAATAAATTATTATCTGTATATTGTCTTCAAATTCAAGGTCTAGTTTAGTTTCTAAGTTAGTTAATAATTATAGTTAAGTTTTTATGATTTTCTTCTGCATAATTAACATTTTTATGATCTTTTGAATGTCTTAATGAAGCCGTTTCTCAGGTCTAAAACTACTCATTCTTTTGTAAAATTCGTATCAACTTTCATTCGGGACTCTTTTGAAAGAAATTAAAAATTTTAATTACAATAAGTTGTGGTATGTTTAACTATTAAAAAATTTTCTTGTCTCTGAATGGCTGAGAATTCATTCTCTGAATTAATGATTAATAAGAAATTCATACTATTCTCTAATTGAAAAACTGATAAATGCTTTGAAATTAGACAAAAATATTAAATGAACAGAAGTTTTTCAATGAATTTCTATTGATTATGAAAAAAAGTTGTTTATATAATAGTTCATAAACTACTAGCTATTTATCGTCATCAGAACGAGAACGGAAACAGTCTTGAATCCCAAACATTTCTCTCATAATAAAATACACAGAAAACCCCTAACAATGAGCTAAAGAGAAAAATTCAATTCGTATCCGAACTAAAGAGCGAAACATAAAGAGAAAGAAAAAAAATTCAGTTTCCGAAAAAGCGATTCTCTATAGCTCTGTCGGTTCTTATCAAGTAATAAAAGCCGTCCAATTTGGCGACCAATCAAACTGTAATAATAACAATAAATGATAATAATCTATGTGAATATTTGCCACACACACAAAAACCTCTTATAATAAATAGTAATTTCAATCACAAACCAATCGCTGGTAACAAAAACTTCTGGTATAGTATATGCGCGTTATATAGAAAAATAGGATTAGTGTCTACTCGGCTAGAGATCAGACAAATACTCAATATTGCGAATGATTCGGAAACTGTGTGATAGGATTAGTGATTAGCGATTAGTCCCTGCTCTGTAACGAAAAAGAGGCCCTGATTTTAACACTACAACTACTACTTAAGCCCTAAAATTGTGTATGTATTGAGTCTGTGACCAGTTTTTTGATTATCATGTAAGACATGCTTTCGAAAGGGCTCTCTATAATGCCTTCAGAGCTCGAGCATTCTTCATAACAATAGGCGCTAAAAGTAATGCCAATTAAAATGCTAATAATATTATTCCTTCAGCTCTTTCTCTAAGGGCTCACTTCACCTGACATTCTTATTCTTCTACTGAATATATGAAACCATAATATATAATAAAATATCCCCATTTTTCTTCTGACTATTCTTTCAAGAAATTTTTATTAAGGAGTTGTTTGTAAACGAGGGATATGTTCGAAAACTTGAAACAATTTATTCAATTTAATTTTTTCTTACACAGAAATTAAATTATATTTAAAACTTCATTCAGTGAATCCTTCTGTTTGAATAATTTAACTGTTTTAAAGTTATTATTTCAAAAATTCAATGAGTTTCTCAAAGATGGTTTCATTAATGAATTTATATCTAATTGATATTTCATTTGAAATTTCTAAGCTATAAAATTTTACTCAATTATTTTCTAGAGCAGGGACGTAGCGAGCAATCTAAGTAAGCGTGTGTGGGCTAACAGGGGGCCAACTTTTTCAGGTTTAATTAAGCTGCTATTATTTCCTAATTTTCACTCAAAAATATAATCAATAAATAATTTCTCAACTCTATTGTCCTGATTTCAGATAATTTGAGTCTTAAAATTGATCATTTCATAAATAATTCAGTTTTTTAAGAGCAAAGTTTTTGATATTTTCAAAATTCAGTTAAAAGTTTTGAAATTTCGAACATTTACCTATGAGCTTATGCTAACTTTTTTCTCTCAGTCATTTCAAGTAAGCTTTTAAATTGGAAGTTGTGTTTGGTTGATATACTCAATTGCATGCCTCCTGTGGTGTCCAAAGTATTTCCAGTGGCCGCTCCTTTACTGGTTTAACCTCAAGAATAATGGCCAAAATGAATATATTTTCGTTAGCTCTCTATCTTATTCTCTACTTTTCTCGTGTTAAACCTGGTATTGAACACGAGTATTATTTGTGTGGCCGTCGACTCATGCTATACAAGTCAATAGACTATACAAATAGTATATCTGTTTCAGTTGTTTGTATGACTTTTTTATTTGACTTCTCAGATAGAGATCGAGAAATCTTTCTCATGTATAAAATTGTTTTTAATCACTTTTTGGGCAGAAGAAAAATTAGATTTCTTCAGGAAAAAACATTTTTGTATATTTAGCCACATTTTTCTCATCTCCTAATCTAAAAACCAAAGAATGTTTCATTTTTCCTAACTTTTCACAAATAAATTATAAGATTATTGAAAAATTATTGCCTAAATAAATGGCAAGACTTGAGGGAAAATATTTGATAAAATAAATTATTAGTTAACTAAAAGCTTAATAAATAATTTTTTCTATCAAGTCTTTTAATATAATTATTTGATGAGAAAAAATTGTTTCTTAAACTAATTTACTATCTCTTAAAACCCATGTATTCAAAGCGCACACTTTAGTGGTTATCATAATTTATAATTTTCAATACATTAGAGGCCTCTCGACTGTTACGCTATTATAATATATCTTATTTTTTTCTTTACTAAACTCTCTGTCTTTCAATCTGTTCAATAAGTTTTTAACACAATTAAGTGACTTCAGCTATCAGTTAAGACAAGTCTTAACAAACTGTTACATACTGTTTGACTCGTTTGAATGCTTGAACTCCAGTACGACTTGTATGGAAAGCAACAACTCATTCATCATCAGTCAAGTAGAGTAGAAAAAGCTCAGTAATTATTTGATAGCTATACAATACCACACCTAATAAGTTGGAAATTTTTTTCTCTCTTAGTACTGTATCTTCTTCTGATGCGAGTCTAACTAAACAATTTATCACAAATGTACATAAGCCCATTTTTAAGCACTGTTAGATTTATTATATTTAATGAGTTTGCTGCATTTCTCTTATTTCAATCACTTGTTACAACTAGAGCTTCGTTAAATTTACAGATTCACAACAAATATACAGCTCAAGACAAACAGTCCCGGTAAAAAGATCAGTTTTTAATCAAATTTTAGGTAAATATTCATTCAAATCTTCAGCTGCTTTTCAGAACTTTAGAAGTTATTTCACAATTCACTAGAAATGAGAATCACTATGAGTTGAATAGATATCAAAATGCATTATTAATATTTTTCAGTGAATGAGCATAAAAAAATATTCCTCCAATAAGAGGCGGAAATCTGTATCTTAAATACACTAAATTTCGATTATGTCTCATAATTTTTTTTATCAGAAGTTAATTATAAGATCGAACTTTGATAAGATGGGGTTTTCTGTTTTTATGCATTACATTCCATTGAAAACATTGATGCTTAAAACAGTATTTAAAACAACGGAAATTATTTATACAAGATCTGTATATGTGATCTTTTAGCAGGAATTGTTTAAATTGCATTAAATATTTATGTGTTTAAAATTTTCCTTCAAGATTGTATCAAAAATTCAAACACATTTGAAAATTTTGAAGGTAATACTAATTGCTCTTAAAACTTGAGAAGCGTATCTATCATTTTTCAATCTACTGTTCGAAGTTCAAGCTTCTGAGCTTTCGTGCATCAGAATAAATATAGTATTTCAAGTTTAGACAAGAAATTATTTGCGCTAATTTTGCTGCCTAGAAATCAAATGCATCGCCAAAAACACTGATATATCATTTCAAGTTAATAATTTCAAGATAGAAATTGAAGTTTCTTAAGTTGTTTAAAAAAATGTACACTCGAGAAAAAACGTATTATACGGTTTCAATAGTAAATTGTATATTACTTTATGAATACAATATTTACAAATCATTAATCATCATAGAGTGGGAAAAACAGTTGAGATAAATGATTGCTTACAGAATATTTTTCTAAAAAACTCAAACTTCTTATACAACTTTTTTCTAACTTTCTTCAGACTTCAAGTTTAGTAAATTTATTCTTAACAGCAGAAAAAATTTGTGAGTTTTGCACACTTGATAGGCTTTAATACTATTTACACATTTGCCAAAAAAGCTTTCGCCCATTTTTTCTCAACTTGTTATACAGTTTTGTTGAACAAAAAATACATTCAATTTTTTACTTCAATTTCACTTCTGTCTCATTTTTACGAAATACTCCTCTGATAGACTCTTAACTATATCATTCTCTATCATGTTTTCATTTTTAAAGACATTCAGTTTAGGGTTAAGACTAGTGTATGGTTTTGGAAGAAATTATTATATAATAATATTGTCAAAAGTTCTATAATTTATTTGTTTATAATTGATTTTTCTATCTTTTTTCAATTATTCCCATTGATATTCTCCAGATTCCTATCTTTATGGTCATGATCATCATGATCTTCATCTTCATCCTCAATATCGTCTTCTATTTCTCCGTTTTCATCCTTTTGTCTCTTATGTTTAGTCCGACGGTTTTGGAACCAAACTTTTACCTAAAAAATAATTTCATAAAAATCATCAGAATTTTTCTTCTCAATTATTAACAAAATAAATTAAATATTATTCTAAATTTCATAACTTGTAAGGAGAAAAAAGCCCTGAATATAGTAATAATATTACTGTTTGCGGATAATAATGTCAATAATACTTCAAAATTGACTTTTTTCTCAAGTGTTTTTTCAATAGGAAACGAAAAATAGGATTAAAAAGTTTCTCAAAGTATAGAGACTTTTGTATAATAATAATCCGTTTTATGCATTGTATGAAAAAAACTGAAATATTATAGTTATGTGAAAAAATACTATACAATTGACAAATATATTCCCCTAATCTATGCAGACATGCGCTCGAATTATTACACTATAATATTATAATTATAATAAAGTGTGACTTCAAGTAAAGTACACTCAAAACTTATCAAAACATTTTCCGCTTGGAATAAATTGAATGATCTATAAATACAGAATATTGAGTTCAACTCAAAAGTATTATGTTTGAGAATTTTTATTTATTTGATTGATTGATATATTGATTGTATTCAAATTTTCTTTTCTTAATATGGTTTGAAATATAAACATATTTAAACTTTTTTTATGCTGATTATTGCATAAAAAATTCAGAATTATATCAAAAATACTCTTTGAAATTTCGGATACTTCAGTATATTTGATATTAAATAAAACTAATTTATAGTTCATTAGGTTTAAAAAGAGTAAATATAATCGTTATAAATGTCATTAATTTCAAATTAATTACAAAATTTTCAATAAAATTTGGAAAACCGAAAAACTAATGACTTATAAGAATGGAAGCACTTTCCAAAAGTATTTTCTATCAACTTAGTTATACTGTAACTAATAATATGATTAAGTATATACTTATAGAGCGAAAAAGAGTGGCAGAAAAATAGAGGGGAAAATAGTATAATAATCTCTTATACGGAATATAAGCGAAATTGATATATAAATATATTTCTCAAGTGCTTTAGTAAACAGAGTTTTAAGTTTGTGTACAGTATAAGTATGTATATAAATAACGGAGGGGTATAAGTGTAACACACAATACATTAATATATAATATCGATATATTTGAGAGTTTTTCTATAAGACCTAATCCTGCATTTGTGATGATTCTCAAAGAGCGAGAGAGGCTTTTCTGAATAAAACATACTTTCCTATCAACTAAATTCCGCTCTAAATTCTCTCCACTGTATGAACAATATGAAAAATTTTCATATGTATAAAACTCGCGCCCATTTATAAATATTATTGTAACAGATTTAGTGTCAAACACACTGAGCTATTATTGTTTGCTTTTTATATAGCCTGATATAATATCACTATAAACTGATTCTCTATCATATCATCAATTTATGATCATATCTTTTTATATGTTATGTACAGAATATACAGAATAACACATTTATTAGATTATCATTTTTAGGGAATCGCATTATCTATTATTCTTGTTCCTCTCCTATAAACACAACCATATCATTGGACAATAAAAGTTTTCATCGCCTTTAATGCGTTTAAGTTTGTATCTCATGATAATATAGATATTTATTAATGTTGAGAATACTTTTTGAACCTATATTTTTATATTCAGTATTTTTCTTATGAAAAGAATTGATTTATACTTTCTTGAACTCATATTATCTAATATTAAGTATTATTTGTAGTATTAATCGAAAAAACCTGAGAATTCAATTATGAAATTTTTTGGATTTATTGCTCGCATGAAATGTGTTTATCATTATTACCATATTAGAAGGTTTTTTGTATCCTATACTCTAATTATTAGTGCAATGAATGCATCAATAAATTTGATAGTTAACTGATTTAAAAAAATATTTATTATTAATAATCAGTAAAAAATATAATTAAATCCATCAAAAAAGTAATTAGGGATATATCGGGACGAAATATAAATAATAATTAGTCATATTTTTGCAATTATTTTCAGAAATCTAAATCAATTAGATATGAAAAGCAATAAAATCTTATCATTCATTACAAGAAACCTTTTAAAAGATTTTTCAAATTGATAACAAAATATTCTAATTATGAGATAATTTTGAAATCATAAAAACTACTTAAGTATGACTTTTGAGCCTTTACTCTAAAAACTAAATATTATTATGATATGAAATTAATATTCTGTGTAATTACTTATCGATAAAGACATTTCGAATTTATTCTCTCTTTCATTATGACTCTGATTTCCCGCGATTCCACTCAATGACCGCATAGTTATTCAATCTCCAAGACTATATCATAGCCTCCAGAATATACAGTATGTGTGGATAACTATTTCTAAACATGAATCCTAATCACGAATTACGAGCCGATAATCGTGACATCATTTTTAACTGGGGTTTAAATCATTAATAGGTGTAGTAATCATTGTGATCATGCCTAACATAATCAAATTAGAAATCATGCGATTTTAAACGTGTTACTCTTTTTTAAATTGCAATAATTTAAGTTCAAAGAGTATTCTGTAAACTTTCGCGTAAAAAGAAATTTTTATAACAATAGTCTTTAAGGTTGAAAATTTTGAAGCAGAAGGAATTTAAAAGAAGGGTTTTTAGGTTTTATTACTTAATAGTTATGTCTAAAAATACTTTAATTTACTCAATTGACAAATTACAAGAGAAAAAAATAATTGAAGCCAAATATGGAAAAAGTTCATCTTCAATAAGCATTTTTTAAAAATCATAAATGCTTTAACTCTGTTTTGAACAATTAATTGAGAAAAAGAGTTTCATATTTCGAGCTTTAGTGAAGAAAATAAGATATTTTCTCAATTAAATTCTACAAAATTATTTGTAATCATTGATATTAATATTGATTTTTTTTGTTTACGTTTGATAAAAATTCAAACTATTCTAGTTTTAAATTGAGAAAATATCTTATTTTGTTGATTAGAAGAACTAACAATTAAACCTTTTTCTCAAATTATTGCTCAAATACAGATGAATTTTTGAAATTTATGAATTTTTTTCAAATTCTTATTGAACTTTTTTCAAATTTCGCTTGAGCTATAAATTTATTTATCTTAATTAAAAATTATTTGATAAGAAGACTATTGAAATAAAATATTAAACTTATTTACCTAACAATTTAAGCGCAGATTACTTAACAAGAAAAAGCTGTTTTAGAAAAAACGAAATGTGCGCTCAAATTACTTATCATATACTGAAAGAACCCAAATTCAAATTGAGAGGAGGAGTATTTAGATAACATTGACAGATACCATATAGAGCCTAATTTAATGGTTTATTATATAAATACGATTAAATAAAGAGATTATTTCAAATTATTTTACCCAACATTTCAAAGCTATAATGAATATAAAGGAAAAGGCCTTTTGTGTGTTATATTATATTATATTTCTCTCAAATAATCATATAATATAAATAGTGATAATTTATTGTTATTACTATAATATCCTTTAAGTTTTTATCTTTGCAGCCAAATTATATGCCAAAACACAAATAACTTATTTTGCTCTAAAAGTTTTATTACTAGTTAAGAATTCTCTTTATTATATCTAAAGCTAGTGATCGCGAGAACCCATTTGGCGTTTTAATTAACATATTAACTCATGCACTCATAAAGTGTTTTTGTTTGGCAACACTAATAGCTATCACAAGTTTAGTTGAGAAGAAAATCCCATCTCATTCCCTATTTATCTCTTTCATTGAGAAGAAACTGATTTTTCAAAGCGGAGAAACTTCTATCTCCGGTGTTTTTCTTAAATATCTTCAGAAATTATAGATTTCTATTTTCAGGAGTCTTCTGAAAAAAGTTTACTCTGCATAATAACATGAAATTTAAGCTAAAAATACAGGAGAATAAGTATTTTCTTATCCTTAAATACTAGTAATCATGGTTTATAACCAGCAGTTTTCGGATGCTATAGTCGTCGTAAACTAGAATCCAGGTGTATATTATTAAATGAATCGCTCATCACATGAATACTAATAATATGAGCACAAAACAAAGCGTAAAAAATTCAGTCCTACTTGAAATTCAAAATTTTTTATACCCTAACAAAAAGCGAGCATTAAATTCTTTTATAAACTCATTATTTTTCAGTTGTATTTTTGTTAAACTAGGTTCGCATCTGCGGTACTTTTACTATGTATGTTACCCAACACATTATGTCACGTCCACGTCGTTTAACCGATCAATTTTTGTGTCACGTCCACTGGATTTCCGGACACCGTTTGAGCATTTATTAGTTATATAATAATTTTTAATGAAATCAACAACAGCTCAAAAATAGATAGCAATCGAACCGTAATGTTTTTTTCATCTCTATTTCTTTTCTCTAATTTTGTCGGAAATTATTATTATTTTAGTACTAATATTATAATTTAAATTTTTTCTCGTTGTTATAGACAATGATCATGTGTTGAATGTGAACTTGTTTTGTAATTTGAAAACTTTATTTTTAATGTGTTTTTTGAGCGGCTCTTAATGGAAAATATTTTTTCATCGTTCAAACTTTTGTCTTGATATTATTTCTCATAATTTTATGGAAGTTTTATCAGTAAAACCATAATAAAATGTTATTTTTCAATCTTAATTATAATGATTGTATAATATATTGATTTTTTTCGTATTTTAAAAATTTTGTTTTAATTTCATCGGCTCTTTGTGTAGAAAACTTTATTCCTTTTCTAAACATTTGGAATTTTATAATGATATAAATTTTCTAAATTTTATCACTAAAACGACAATATATTTCTTATCATGATTTTAAATTAATTGATTGAAATTTTCGTCTATAATTATACTAATTATTTAAAAACGAAATGAACTAACAATTAATGAAAAATTCGAAAAATTATTGTACAATATCTCAAATAATAAATTGTTTTGACATAAGTTTCGCAATTCTTTATCTCAAAAAAAGTTTTAATTCGCAAACTATATGATATAGAAGTAAAATTAAATTAGAGAAAGAAATAAAAAAATTCTCATAACTATAACTTCAGTCAGATTTCGCTATGAATCAAAAGAAGCGGAACTCAAATAATTCTTATTGTAAACTGAATTAGAAGAAAACCAAATCATAAATTAAAAGATAATCAACAAAATGCAAAAATAAAAAACAGATTTAAGAAAATCCATTATGTTATTAAACAAACTTCTCGGGCATCTGTTGAACAGGCATTTAATGCTCGCGTCCGTTAATGGCTATGCCATTAAAAACATTTGTAACAAATCGTACATAAATAGTAGTTATGCTAAAAAGCGGAGCAAACCTATGATTGATAGTTATCTAAATCCATATGAATATTATTGGTGTTCATTAGACTACTGAGTATATCATTTAAATTATATTCACACAAATTATTCATAGCTAATTTGGATACTCTCTTGTCTTATTATATAGTATTCAAAAATAAAATAAAAATAAAAAGACAATTTTCATTGTAATCATTATTATAGTCTTCCGTTTGATGTCTCATAAAAAAGAAATAGTAAATATAATTTCATTTACGAATAGCTAAGCTTAGAGTCCATTAAAATATTATGTATATTTCAATAGGAGACGATTTTCTCTTTATTATATAACTATTAGTTGTCATATTTAGTACTCGAGTATCCAGAATCAAGTCTCTCATTATTTACTCCTTAAGGCATTTTTAGGGTTTTGAATCCAAGGCTAATATATAAACGGTATAAATGGTGCCAATTATATGCCGGTAATGGCTTTAAGCGATTCTAATTAAGCCCAGTATTAGAATAAAAAGTTATAACAATTGGCTGAAGAGCTACTGTTTTGCATAACAATATAGGGGATAAACAAAAAGTTTTGCGCGCAAAATATATATCTTTTACTCTTCTTTTTCCTATTCATACCTGTCTATTGTCAATAATGAATACCTTATAATTAACTCTAATTTCTATTTCGTATCACTTGTATAATAAAATAGTTATCATTAAATTTATAGTTTATCTGAAGCTTAATCAAAATGAATGGCTTGAGAAAAATATTTATCAATTGATTTTTTATGTCCCTTATGTTTGGATAATAACAAAATAATCATTAAGAAAATACAATAGAAAAGCCATTAAACTTAAAGTCAACGATAATGTTAATCATGAAATATTTCATCATAATAAATAAGAACCCAAATAAAGCATAATTGACTTATCATTACTTCCAAACATTCAGAGCTATTATACTCTAATAGTATCTCTTCTCCTGTTTCTGAATTAATTTGATTTCGAAATAATTTTTAAACTATCTTATAATCAGATCTAATCTTATTTCCGCACTTATTATAATAATTTACTTTTAATTTTTTATCCGAAAGTGCAATTATTTTTTTCCACTGATTAGAACAATGCAGTTGTTATGCATCGACAGCAATGTGTTTTAAGCTAAACAATGGTCTTCCGCACGTGTCTTTGTTTCTTATTTAGATAGATATAAAGAGCGAAAACAGCGACAGAATTATTAATTAGTTTATACTCTAAGAGCTGAAGTAATGGATTTTTCCAAACATTCAGTCAAAGCTAACATTTATTTTTATTATTAGATAATTTTCGCTATCTATTATAGCACACGCGCTACTCATCTGGTTATGAAAATTACACTCAATTTCTTATGAATGAAGTTTCTTTATATAAAAACTTCATTCAATAAATTCATTCATTAAATAATCTCAACAAAGTATTAACTGTTTTATGATTTGAAAATATTTTCTGTCAAGTAATTCATGATAAAAATATTGCGAACCTGTGTTTCGCTGAGATTCAAATTTCTGGCCAATTCTTTACGTTCTGCTCCAACCACATAATGATTTTTTTCGAACGCGTGCTCCAGTTTTAGTAATTGATTTGGACTAAAAGCGGTTCGGATTCGCTTCGGCTTCCGAAATAATGGCGACAAAAACGCCGGAATAGCGCCCGGATGTATGTGTGGGCTGAAAAAAGGTGGATGCGGACCATCCATAGGTAGTGGACCTCCCATTAGACCTAATTTAATGATAGGAAAAAAATTATTTTATATCTCAAGGTAATACTGGTAGTTAGTATTCATTGAATTTCTAGTCGAGTTTCCTCATAATCATAAAACATTTTTATCGTAAAATTGTTTTTATAACCGATAATTAGATCAAAAACTAATAAATGACTAATTTTTTCAATTAAAACAATGTTATTAAGTTTTAATTAACTTTATTCTTGTTAAGCTTATTTTCACTAATTATTTATCAATCAATTTGTTATAATTATTAGTTATGTGAATGAGTTTGTTATCCCATTATTTTTATGTCAAGTCATTCATTAAATTAATTTTTATTACATAACAGACTTGTCTATAACTTGAAAAAATCATCGAAAGAATATTTTCTGCTTAACAACAAAGGACTTCATTGAACATGATCTCAATTTGAATATCATTATGAATTTGTTAAGTTTTCTATCAAGCAGTGCAGAAAAGAAGAAAATTATACAAAATATGTATTTATTTCTTTGTGAGAAGAGATAAAAAACATAAAAATGTGAACAAAAATATATATACATTTCTTATCTGCCACTTATCTGACCTCAAGAGGCGTTTCGATACGATTTGCGTGCAGTTAATGAATGGCTTTCAAATAATAGTATTTTTTAAGCTAATGTTAAATATGTTAAGCCCTGTGTTTTAGATATACTTAAATTTTTTTCAGTAATGAAATGAATCACGAATTTGTTAGCGTGAAAATGATATCATTGCGTGTATTTCAGAGATACTGATTGAGAGTTGGGTTGAGAGAGAAAAAATTTGTTACTTCACTGCTCGAACTGTCAATTGTATTATCACAAGTGCACTCACGTTAAGAATGATACTTAAAATTAAAGTGTCTTTAATAGTTTTGTTGAAAGTTTTAGATACTTTATAACTTTTTCATTAAAAGTATTGCAATTTTTAAAGTTTTTGAAACAAGTTTTAAAGTTTTTATTTTAGATGAAAATTTATTTCAATTAATTTTTGTTTTAGAGCTATTTTTTCAATTAAAATTTCTTCAGATTTAGTCTATAAATATTTTTCAATTTTTAAAAAAACAGTATTCAATCATCAACTTTTGGTTGATTGACAATAATTGATGAAATTTTTCGCACGAATTATCATGAATCAAGTTTTTGAGCTATAAAATTGAGTCTAATGTTAAAAGATTTAATAGATTTGAAGAAAAAAATAAATAATTTGGTGAAATAAATTAAAAAAACGTTGATAAACTTCAATAACTATTAAGAAATTTTGCGCTAAAGTATGCAATAATTGAATAATAATTAAGTCTCATAAAAATATATGTAGACTAATAGCAAACTCACATATTTTTACTCATATAAAGTCATGCCATTTAAAGATTAATGATATAATTGTCACCATAACAGTGGTTATACTGTTTAGTGAACAGCAAATTGTTTAATTAAAACATATGTTATTAAAGCATACATAATATGACACGAATTGATATAGAATAGGGAATAATTAAATGCATAGAAAAATATGTGACATAAAACAATTAATAATTTTTTCTCTCTATATATATTTCTTTCTAAAAATTAGTAAAGAAATAGTGAGAGAAAAACAATATGACATAAAACATATTAATATTTATGCTGATAGCAAAATATCAAGTAATATGTGATCCATATGTTTGACATTCAAGTCTATTAATCATTCAATAATTCAGTTTTTATACCACAAATTGGTTATATTTTTTGGTTCATACAATAATTTCAAAAATATTTTTACTAATAAAACAGGTTTTTTGAGCATAAACTTTATTATTACAATCTTTTAATAACTAATGAAAATGTTTTATTTGAGTTAATCATGAGTTTAAGTGAATTTATAGGCAATTATACTGAAAAAGTTGATAAAATTTAATACCAATATAAGAGTTAATTAAACCCTTTTAACTAAAAGTACTTTAATTGATAATTTATAGTTAAACAAAGTTTATAAATAATTAAATCAAATTCTTTCCAAAACTGCTTCGATTTTAATCTAAATAAATAAATTGTTTGGTATCAGAAAATTTTCATCTCTCTAATGAAATATCAGAACTAGAGTTAAATTAAAGATTTATTATTATAATATCGAAAATCTCTTCTAATAAAGAGAACTCATTGAAGAGTTAATTGTAATTTATAGCAAGATATAAATGTGTTTAGTCTAGAATTTTATCAGAAGAAGAAAAAGTAAATACGATTATAAACATATAAATCTTTGATAATGAAAAATGTAAATATATTTCCCCTCAAAATTTGATAATTAAAATAATTTATTTACTAATTAAATAAATTACTCTCTTATCAAGATATCAAAACTTAAGGTTTAGTTTTTTAAATAAATTCTTGAGTTTTTCTAACGTCTTATTCGATTGTTAAGTTAGTGAAAAAAGTTTATTAAACAATAGGTATTAAAGTCTGAAAACAGATGCCTCGATAGCCAAAGGGAAGAATAACTGATTCGCATATCAATTAAACTTCGATTGATATCACTTTTAGAGATAAACTCTGTTTTTGACTGTCATTTATCTTTTCAATGTATTTCTCTTATATTCAATTAAAGTGTATGTCTTTTATAATGTAAAAAATTTGAGACTAAACATAGCTTAATATAATGGTAATAAATAATGACTTCTTATATTAGGTCTTATTATCCTTCAAACTATTATCTAAACTATTTTCTACAACTCTGTTATACAGATGTGAAAAAAAATTTGAATAATTCATTGATTTATTGAACAATCATTTGTTTTCTGAACTATTTCTTGAGAAAGCCATTTAAACTTTTTTCAGCGGAACAGAAAATTTTTCTCATCAATCATTTATTATTATAATTAGTGAATTCTTCCGTATTATTAGATTTATAATTAATTTTAAATAATTGTTATGCAAGGCTGAAAAAGATAGACAATACTTATGAATTTTTGACAGATAGTCAACTACTTAACTGTAAAATTAGTTAAAATGAATGTATTTTAGAGTCAATATAACCATTATGTTGATGAAAAACGCATAAACATTTACTTAATTGTGATTTTTTAAAAATTTAATGAATACCTTCTCAAGAAAAATAAAGTTTCGTTCAAACAAAAGTTCAAAAAATATTTACACAAAAAATTTGTCTCAAAAACATCATTTTTCATGCTTTTTAAAGAAAAAATCTATTTGTATTATTCAAAAGTGAGACGAATTTAAAAGTATATTATATTATGTGAGAGGGGAAGAAAAGAAAAAACAAGTTATTCTTCATGTCTTAACAAATACCGTAAAAATTTTCAGCAAATATATAATAATAATGTTAAGATTTTCAGTATGCATGTATTCATGTATACATATTCATAGCCAATGGCTATAATAGTAGTCAATAATAATAATCATAAACTTTAATAATAAATACTGTTATGTAATAAAATGTTTTTCTCTCTAAATATTTTAGTGAATAATTTTTTTTAATGCTATTCAAAGTGAGCCCAAAAACAAATCTCTAAACTCATGTCAATGATTCTGATAATAAGCATCTCACGAGTCAAGTGAATCACTACTAGTTCTCAGCATTAATATCACTGACAAGAATCTTGACAAATAGTAATTTAGAATATATTTAACAAGTAATGAAAAAAATATATCGTTTGATAAGTAAAAGGTTTTTGAGAAGCATTCACTGATAGATAGATTTTTTATTAGCAGTAAAACTTGTATATAAGAGAGAAAGAAAAATGTTTTTTATAATTGTATAGTTTAGTTGTTTTTCTATTAGACTTCAGTCACATAAATTGCTATTCAATAGTCAGGCTTTATTTGACAGTTAAGTGAGAGAGTCATGAATTTTTTATTCATATTATTTTTCTGATTCTTTGAACTATAGCTTGAAGTTATAATTATATATTTAAATGAAATAAATTTGAGTTTTTAGCCTTATTTTTCAGTCAAATTGCGTTAATATTTTAGACTATTCAGGGCTGAAATTATTTATAAATCAACCGATGATTATATTTAGAGGAAAATTATACCCAATTATGAAATTTGTTTTTAGGCACAAAAATTGGTGCTTTGATTGAAAGAAATGAAAATTCCCATAATTTTCGAATACTTGATACTTAAACTAGCCTTAAATTAGAGAAAAATAACCCTCTATTCAAATATTCATAAAACAGGCCTTAAATTATATCAAAAAATAATATCTTATAATAAATTAGATTCAAATCATAAGCTAATTATCAGTTTTGATTGCGTGGGTTCTTATGAAAAATCACATCAAAATAACTAATTAGATAAAAAAAATTCTTTGACATCAACTAAAAAATCATTGAAAAATCATTGCATAAAATCTTTTAAAGTCCATAAAGTTTCATGACTTTTGAACTGTGAGATGACTTACCAGGAAATCTTTGATGAGGATTAAAAAATCGATTTCTAGCGTTTTGTGCCATAAGTATTGGATACATCGCTGCTGAATAGTTATTAAAACCTGACATATTGGCAGCCATTTCACCATTAACTGAGTTCATGGACTGATGATATTTAGAGAATAGTAACTGTTGATAATGAGCAGCCATTGCCATATTTGCTGATATGGATGATGATGAAGATGAAGACGATGAAGAAGCGGATGGAATATGAGCTTGAGATGAAGGTGATTGTGATGACGGATGACATGGGATCGGATGGCGTATTAGGACTGGCGGTACTGTCGGTGCCGTTGAGTTTAGTGATGATGAGGGAGAAGATGGAGGAGTTGTGTCAACATTCAGATCGTCTTCATCGACATCTGAGTTGTCATTACGTCCGTCGCCTACAATGGCATCGATACTAAAGTTCAGCTTTGGTTTTATTACTTCTTCGCTGTCAGACATGAATGGCATCATATTTAACATGAATGCTAATTAAAGTTAATTTTGTATTAAAAACTTTTTGAATGTGATTTATATTCAAAAGAAATTAAAGTTTTTTGGACTAAAACACAGCACAATTCGCACATCACTTATTCATTACTGTATTTTCAATAATACTATGAATTTTAGTCCTAATCAATAAACACTTCAAGGCTTTAATCACAAGAAATAGCACTTCAGATGTGAGAAATATAGCAAAAAACTATATGAGAAAAAATCTATTTTTTCATCAATCGAAGAGAGAAAATGAATGATAAGCTGGCCGTCAATGAGGAGAGAAAAAGAGTGGAGATTATACTCATGACAAAAAAAGTTTTCTGCACATTGAACGCAATGGTTATAACAGAATCATATTTGACATCACTGTTAAGAGTTGTTGGATTGGCTCAAACTGTTCACTCCTAAAACTCCACCCAAACTATATATTCAGAGCCGGGTTTTCGGAAACATCTTTCTCTCTATGGGTTTAGGAATGAATGCCTTTATGCGAAACCACTTATTATTTGTATGAATTGATCAGAGATTGAACGGAGATGTTAACGATATGGGGAATTGAGAGGAAATGAGGGATTTTAACACTTTTTACGCTTACTTTAATTGCAATAATCATTCTTACACTGGAATTGCTTTTAGTTCTAATAAAAACAAATTTTTACTCTTAATGATTTTTTACAATTCAATGATTTTCTTTATCAATTGAATAGAGGAAACAGATTTAATTATTTTTCAGATAAACTTCATGAATAAGTCGCCAAAAATTCGAATAAATCTCTTTAAATACAAAAATATTAATGTTTTACTGAAATTTATTCTGAAAAATTTGAATATTAGACAGATTTTTAAGTTTTACATACTTTTGGTTATGTTTAAATACAAATTCAATGTTAATTTGAATAATGTTTAAGGTGAGAAAGAAGTTAAATTTTATTTTTTTTAACAGTCAATAAAACTATTAAAACTCGCCTTAAGAAAAATATAGCACATAATTGTCGACAAGTGTCATGAATATCACATTATTAGTCAAATTGTGTCTATTTTTTACAAATTCATTCGCGTATAACAGAACAGCAGAATTGAGATAAAACTAATTGACAAAACTTATAATTAATGCAAATGATAAGCAGTTTTCTTACTTTATTTTTTTCAATTTAATTCACTTTTTCATCGCTTCATAAATATATCAATTTGATGATAAGTATTTGAAATAGAAAAATATCTCTCTTTATTGTTTAGAAGAGAGATTATTTTGAATATTTCTTATATTAAACATAATTCAAATGGTATAATAATTGCTTATTATTGTCTGTTATCAAAAATTTTTATTGCCTATTATTATAATTATGTCGATTGAAATTTTGAGAGTATTTAATTTGAGAATAACTTCTGTAGTTATCTTTTGAAAATCATGGGAATCGCAGATCTTTTTTAACGACAAGTCAAGTCTGACTAATGATAGAGAAAAGTTATTCATTCAAAAAAGGCTTAAATTCATGAGAGCCCTATTTTTCAATCTCCAATCAAAATGTCTCGCATAACAAAGTTATTTAATTAAGCCATTTTCCTATCAATCGTAATAAGAATTGAGTGAATGCTTATCTGTAAATGATTTCCATTCGAAGCATAGTTAATATAAGGCATTAAGCATATTATGACCGCTAATCAGAATGATCAAGTTATCTTAATTTTGATCTAGCTTGTTTTTAGGAATTCATCTGTTTCTTCATATAGATAAAGAGCATTTAAAGTAAAAATTAATGATCAGATATTATTTATTACAAAATAGAAACGGTAGGGTTTTTATGAAAAACTCGTTATATTCTGCCTGAAGAATATTCATCTTTAGGTTTAATGAAATTTAAATTTATTGTCATTATTAGTCTAGAAATTTTGTTTTTATTCTCAAGAAACAAAAATAACTGATAAGAAATGTCTTATAACTAGACTTTTACCCATTTTAAATATATGAGAAGTAGTCAAAGATTTGTCTATTTTTCTCATAATCAAGATTTCTTTTATTGAAATTTCAATAAATTATAAACTTATATAAAATTCAATTATATTTCACTTGAAGCTAATCTCTAAACTTGTATTTCAAACCCGTGTCTCACAGTTTGACAAACGTTTCGGTAGAAAACAAACTAAAAAGAAATTCATTCAAAAAAAGTTCAGATAAACATTTGGTAAAGTTTGAAAAATTCATTGCAATTTCTCATGTTTTACAATAACAGAAAAGCTGTTCATTTGTCGAAAACAACTTTCAACTTAAAAGTTTTAAGTTTTAGTGAACTTTTTCCAATTCATTCTTAAATAAGTTTAAAAAAAATAAAATTATAAAAAACTTAAGTAACAACTATTGAAGCGTTTTGTTGGATAAGTAATTATAGAGATTATTATCTTAAAAGAAGTGAAAATTCGTTTGCAAATACCGCAAATGATTGAAAAAAAATAATAAAAATAATTATTGTCAGTGAATCGTTACTTATGATACATATTAATGGGATAATGATTGAGAATTTGAATATTTTATTTAATGTCACGTATTGTACACAGTGTTCATGAAGTCAGTCATAGTTAAAACTTATTCATGATTTACTTTACAAAAGTACTGCTAGAATTTCTATCCTTTTAATGAAATTATTTATTTACAAGAAGAATATTGAATTTTTTCAAAAAATTCTAGTTTTGAAAGTTGAGATTTAACTTCAAACTTAATTTTTAACATTTCAATCTTGATTATAAATTATTGGTTTATTTAATAGTCTAACTTATCAAAGATTCGAAATTTTAAAAAAATGAAATTTAATAGTTTTGAGAACAAAATTATATGCATGCACTTCATGAACATTCTGTACACTTTAGAATACATTACCTGAAATAAGTGTATATCTCAGAAAGAATACCTCAATATTTTAATTGCGTGAACAAACCTATTACTAAAGTTGCATTATTTTCTATAATCAACATATATTTTTATTATCATTTACTTGTATTCAAATCGTTAACACGTGTTTTAGTCACAGTTGAGAAGCAATTTGTGAAGAGAATATTTTCGGGTTCTTTGAACTAATTTTTTCTTTAAAGAAAATATTTTTTCATGTAATTAATGATCAATTAATAGTTTATAATCTTATGATTAATTAATCATAAAATGCTCTGAAATGTATAATAATTTTTATATAAATATTTGAAAGTTAATTTTCGATCAAATTAAGTTTTCTATTTTCAAAACTGCATCTAATTATTTATTAACTTTCATAATAAATAGTTGAGAAAAAATTTAATAATTTCTCACCTCTTTTTAAACCCTATTAAAATTCAGATAGTTATGAAATTTTTTTTGGTCATTTATACCCTTCAAAAATAAAGTGCATATTTTTGCACTCTTTTGAATCATAAATAGCCTCTAATATCATGAATTGTCTGTAATAACTAATGGTTTATAAGTAGCGATCATTCTTCAAATAGCATTTAAAATTAAATGCCTTTCAGAAAACATGGGCAGAGCTCTCAATAGGGTTAAGCAACATAAATGAGTAAAGAATCTCAATTTCTATCAATGTTACCCTTCAGGCTATTTGAGAGAGAAAAAAGTTTGAACAAAAAAATCGAAAAATGAATATTACAAACAAACTATGCGTTCCTCAGCTATAGAGCAGTAATGAAAAAGAGTTGCTATGAGTAGAAAAATTAGAAGTGATTAAGAGTTATGTCTTTTTCACTTCTCGTTCTCTATCTTATGAGAGGAGTAGAAAAATAGTTTAGAGAAAAAAAGAACGGAAAGTAAATTATGTTTGAATAAGAAGAATATTTATAAGGAATTCAAGCAGTGTTTCAAAAGAGCAAAACATATAACGTGTTTAACGTGTTTTTGGTGTTCATTAGACGCTATATAAACACTGTATGTCCGAAAACCACTCTAAAGAATGACATAATTAATGGATATTAATCCAATGGATGTAGTCTCAGATCTCTCTCTCTCTCTCTCTCTCTCTCTCTCTCTCTCTCTCTCTCTCTCTCTCTCTCTCTCTCTCCATTTCCTATCTCAATTATAAAAAATTTTAAGATTCTCTGAGAAATGCCGAAAGAAAGAATAGAAATAGAAAAGGAAATGTTTAAAAGAAAAAGTAAAGAAATCTTCACTCAATAAAAAAAATAAATTATTGATATAACAAACTGTTAACAACATCAATATTTTATAGCAATTGTAACAGTTGTTGGCAATATTCTTTTTCTTGATAAACAAATGTTGGTTTCACACATATAGCTCAACATACAAGCAACAAAATCGAAACTGGATTCCTCCAGCTTTCGAGATCTCAGATTCTCTTCATTTAGAAGGCTGTGATCGTTACTATCTTATAGTTTCGAGATTTGTTGATTTTGAGCTGTCTTTAGGTCACAATTAATCTGCTGGAGGAATCCAGTTTCGATTTTATTGCTTTAAAGACAGCTCAAAATCAACAAATCTCGAAACTATAAGATAGTAACGATCAAAGCCTTCTAAATGAAGAGAATCTGAGATCTCGAAAGCTAGCGTTTGACATTTTGTGGAAATTCTGCTCAAAATTGAAATTGTGATAAGAAAAAAAATTAAAATTTATTCATTTTGAAAGCAAGACAGCTTAAGAACTATTAAAATTTATATTGAACTTGTAACTACTCTTCAGTTAAATTAGATTTTTATAAATACTTGTTGACAATCAGCTTATATAAGAAAATGTAGTCAATTCAAAGTTAATCTCATTAATTTCATTTTTATTCACAACAGACTTTTTAACAAGATTATTTATGTCTGGTAAGAGATAATAAAATAAAATATTAGATAGAAAATTGAACAAAATTGAGCTTTTAAAACTTTTCTGCTGATGTAATCACAATAACTTAAGGCTATTGAACTATAAAAACTTGCCAAGGTAGGATGTTAAGCCGAGGTCAACCTTCTCTTGGAATTCGGAATATCTAAATTTCTGTAAATGGTACATTTTTCGCTATTCAGTGAAATTATCTAAAAATAATTTACTTGGTTCTATAAGTTAATTTCCTAATTAAATAAATTAGAAGTATCTATTTTACATACTTGAGTAATACTAGTAACTTATTGCAAATAAACTTAGAAATTTAGGAAGAAACCAGAAAAAGTAAAGTATAAACATAAAATCTAGCAAATAAGAGTCTCAATTTTCTACTTTTTTAATTTCAAGTAATTTTAGTTTTATTATGTGCGTTTTTATTGGGTCAAAGTAATTTAAAGATAATAGAAGTTATTTTTATATCTCAATGTCTCAGTGAATTTCATTCTAGATTTCATGAAAATACAAATCATATATCAAGCTGGAGTTTTTCTGATTGGTAAACACTGAATAATGCTTTAATTTGAATGTATTCACGTCAAATAAATTAAGTTTTAAATTGCCCATAAAAAGAATCTCTATAAATAAGTATTTATAAGCAGTTCTTATTTGGTTGAGAAATTGTTACCTCCATCCAAGAAATCATAAAAAATTTAATCCTGATTATTTTCACCAATTTATATTTATAAATAAATTTATTTATTTATAAAAATAATTAAGCATACAAGAAAGATTTATAGCTTACCGGTCAATTCCAATGATGGTTAGCGTCCAATTGCTTACAAATACAGAGCATGTTTGGGCGAAGTTTACAATAGGACACAAGTGATTTGGAAATATCCAACGGTTCAACATAAAGCCGGTATAAGTGAATGGTATAGAAAATAAAGACATTGAAATATCAGAAACTGATAAATTGATCAAATATTTCCATATTTCAGATGATATACGACCGCCTTTCAGCAGAACTATTATTGTAAGCAAATTACTGGAGAGTGATATAAAAGCAGTTGTTGAATAAAGTATAATAAGAATGATCTGATAGGGCCAGAATTCTAAAGCATCTAAAAGGGGTAATTCGTAATCCAAATACTCGTAATTACTATAATTTGAAGAGTTATCAAATGAATGGTAATTTCTTAAGCTTTCTAAATATTTTATCGGATCCATTGAATTGATAAAATTTTTTACACTTGAGAATTTTGAATAATTTTGTGAACAGTTTACAACTTATAAGATTTAATTACTCTTATATGAGAAACTTCTGAGTAGTGAAGGGATCGATTCGAATGCTAGGATGACATATGATATTGACATAACCATCCTCTTTAAGCAGATACTGCGCTGTTCGTAACTTGAAAAGCTCTCAATCGAATTTCATCGGATTCAGTGCGTGTCTTGAATGTCATAGAACTTAATTATGCCTAAAATGAAAGTTTCTTTTTTAATTATTCCATAACAGAGATCTTTTGAACAGTTAGAACCAATTTAATTATGTAGTTCCGAAAATCAATTTATTTCGTGATTTATTATATTTTTCTCAAAATTGGTTATACTTTGTATTTTTTTTATATTGTACTGAATATAGATATAGATGATTTTTTAATAGAAAATATCAACATGAAAAAGGAAGAACGGGAGTTAAAGGCTCAAAATAATAGTTTTGAGTGTTGATCATGTTGATGCAATTCAATGAAAAAAATTGATAGGTTTTTATCACTCACAAATACTTTAATTTAATTTAACAGAAATAAGTTAAACTCAAATCATTTTTAAATTAAAAAAAAATACTTCAACACATACTTGAAATCAAACTCAATTGAAATAAAATTCCTCCTGTCATAACTTGAATGTTATCAAGTGAATGTTTTTATTTTTAACTTTTCTCACCTTACTAGTAGTGATGTTTCGCTCTTATGTTTTTTATTTTACTTTTCTTCAACTTTATGACCTTCAATTTCATTTCACTTGCTACTATTTTTACTTTTTGAGCTTTAATTTCATTTTAATTGCTTTTACTTTTTTACTTCCATTTTCATTTTTTAATTTTACTTTTTCTAAAGTAAATTATTTTCAGGGCTTTCAATTTACTTTTACTTTCTTAGGGATAACTGATACTAATGTTAACAAATAGAACAGGAGTTTAAACTTGTTGGTTTGGATAAGGTTTAACCATAATCGTACATGTCATAATAATTGAATTTTTTAAAATGAACCAATTATTGTTAGATAATAGTACTATCTTATTTGCATATTTGAATTTCTATGAACCTTATTACTCTTACTCTGTATGTATTTTACTTTTTCAAATTTTAATTTACTTGCTTTTACTTATTTTTGAAATGGAATTTTCATTTTACTTTCTTTTACTTTTGCTAAAGTAAATCATATTTAGGGCTTTTTAATTTACTTTTACTTTTAAAAAGCAGAAACAACACTACTTACCAGTTCGAAGCACTGCTCTATTATTTTCAGATCGATATTTTAAAGTTATAACAAAATATCTTTTGAAGAATTCAATTTTCTCATTTCTATAGAATAGCTGATGAAACAGCTATCAAAATGTAGATAACTTCAGGCTATTGTCGGCAGTGACATAAATTTAATTAATCACAATTTTCCAAAAGATTATAAATTTCATGTTTTACATAATCTTATAGTCATTAATTCTTCAGAAAAGTTATAATGAGTCTAAAACAGCTATAATGCTTTGCACTGATCGCTGAATGCAATCGCAACAACTTAAAGAATTTTTCAATGCATTAAAAATAAGTTGCGAATGAATTTCAGTGCAGAGCTATATCAGTAAATCCAAAGAATTTTAATCGATTTTCTATTTTTCATGAAAGCTAAATATTATATTTTTCTTATGATAAAGTCAGTGAAAATGAATAATTTTAGTAAGTTAACTTCATAAAAATATATTTCTAAAATTTCTTATTAATTGAAAAAGTTCTGATCTTCAAATAAATTCTTCCAAATAAAGTATTTGTCTCAAGTTTAGGCTTTCGTTTATTTTAGAGTAATTTTTTGAACGATAACTATTTTCTTACGATTAAAAAATTAATCAAATTTTGATTTCGCTAAAATTTATTTTGCAAAAACGATGAAAAATTTATTTCGTTCGTACAAAGACTTAAAGAGACTTTAATAGATGCAAAAGTATTTGATATTAATACTATTGATTATTTAGAATTTAAATTGGATAGTATGGTATATTGTTTTTCGTATAAGTTGTAACGATTCGAACGCAATGGGTGGTTATGTCCCTTATTTCCCTGGCCGTCATAATATGTTCTTCTTTCCGTTGTAATTCCACCGGATTATGTGAAAAGAAGACTAACAGACTTACAATAATCAGCCGAACTTTATTGCACATAACTTTACAATAATGAGAAGTTATTGCCTCGAAGTCTGAGACAATACTGATTAACAATTCATTATAGACCTGGGGGGCTATTCTCGAAGCGATCTTTAAATTTAAGATCAAGTTTAGTACGATTTTAAGTAATGATCGATTCTCAAAGCGCTCGTTAATTAAAGATCGAGACTTAATTTAAAGACAAGCATAAACCT
>JAQFXV010000222.1:0-29037 GCA_034694065.1 Camisia spinifer
AACAAAATTAGTTCTAAAACTTGATTATTAAATGATTTTAATATTAAGCTATATTTTGTTTATCTCAATAAAAAGACCTTTATCTAAACATAAAATAAGAAGATATGTCTGATATAGAAAATAAAGAAGAAATATAAGACATATCATATTATCTAAATATAAAAGAAGAAGATATCATAATATTCTTGTGTTTTCCAATACTATTCAAACAATTAATCCCTATAAAATAATTTATAAAAATGTATCATTAGATCAATAGAAAATTGAAAATTTTAAGGATATGATTGATTGAGGATATAATTATAATTTACATTCATTCTGATAAGCATTAAGTGAAAAGGATTTAACTCCAGATTTAGTCTTATATACTTTTATGGCCACTTCATATAATTTTCCTTCAAAATGATTCTCTGCTTTAAAAACCATAGAATTTATGAATTTATAACAACACGGATTATGTATAAGATCTTCAAAAAAGTCATATTCATCTAAACCTTCCATTTTATTTTTGAAAGTTTCGTAATACTCTTCTAGAAAGTCGGCAAGTTTTCGCTCAGCGGTTCCCATTTCTAAATTATAAGAAGTTCCAGAAGTGGATGACTGATCGGTATCACTTTGAACTACTAGTGATTCGTTGTCAGAAATTTGCATCTCTGCTTCTCCTAACTCTTCTTCTGGACCCAATAGTTTCAAATTTTCAAATGGAAAAAGGTATTCTTCTTCAACTTGCTCTCGACTTCCATCTAATGTTTTAGGAGTTGTTCCTCCCTCTGAAGATGATTTTTCTGACATTTATCTCTAATCGAACTGAAGCTAATCTTTACTGATATTTTTAAAAATAAGTGTTGGAATTTTGCTAATTTTTTAAACTTTAAATTCGTATTGTTTGATAGAGTTATTTTATTGATTTATTGATGAAAATTTATGATTTTTAACCTTTATATTGATAATAAAGTATTTCAAAAGATTCGAAAGTATGTTCAGATTGATAGAAATAATTTTAAATTTTTATTGATTAACAAATTTCTTATAATTAGTTAAAAATATGTTGGAAAGAATTGATATAAATATTAGGGCTTCACTCGGGATTTCAGGTTCACACTAAATACTACCGGGAAAGACGTTGGGATTCGATTATAATTTATTAATTTCTATTAATTTTCGATATTTTTCATATTAGATTTTGGGACATCTTTTAAATTATGATTTATAAATGAATATTTTAAAACTAAGAAAATTCTCAAATTCGTTAGTAATAAGAGTTACTATGAGTTGAATCAAAAGTCTTTTAAATAAAATACAGAGTTTATTGAATGGATTTTTTACTCATTCACAGAAAATTATTACATTGTATTATAATTCCTGTTTTAGTTAATAATAGTGAATGACTTCTACTACAACTCATATCAATTCTTTACGTTTAAAGTTTGCGTTTTTATTTTGAACTTTAAATTGTAATAAATTATAAATAATTATATTACAGAGTATTTATTTATTTGAATATTTATAAATCAAACCAAAAGTCCCGCCTTTTGAGAGTATATATCATAGAAATGAAACGATTGGTTATAAATTATCACAATATAGTGTGCGATAAAAAGTGTGTTTATATTGATGTTTGAAAATAATAAATGCTTTAAAAACTCTTAACTTTGATATCAATTCTAGAAATTCTGGATTCATTTGAAACTAAAAATAATTAATAAATAATATAAATAATGAATAGTTCAGGACTTTTGCGTTTATGTAATAAATATTATAATAATATTTCAATAATTAATAGAATGAGTAAATCATTAGTAAATAAAGTAATAATTCGTTCACTTCTATCACATTCGTATTCATGTGAACTTCAATGGGATAATAGACTCAAAAATGAGTTATTAATCAAAATATCTCCAGGTTTTTAACCATTCATTTATTTATCAAAAATTTAATAATTTTTTCTAATTTAAAGATTCGTTTTTTAATGAATTAAATCAAAGATATCTAAAAAAGTTAAACGTGAGTGCAGTCGATGTCGATATGTTTGCAAATGTTGTGACACGTGTTGAACAACTCGAAGAATTACAGCATTTAGTCTTCAAATTAAGAAGAAGTCGACAAACTGTGGATACATTGGAATCAACGCATCACTCCTTCTGTAGAGCTTTTCTTCGATTTAAAGAAACCGATCGATTGCTTGAAATACTTTCTGATAGAATAGGTTTCGGAATATTTGCGGATCAGTTCACATATAATATGATTTTTGATTATTTTATTGAAGAGAAAAACTTTAGAAACGCTGCAAAAGTGGCGACACTTATGATGATTCAAGAAGAGAGCGGTAATCAAATTAGTCATATATTAGGCCTCTATTCAGTTCACATGTATTTAAGAGATGAAAATAGGATTAAATGGTATGACAATGAAGAAGATGTGAAAAGAGTTGAGAAATCAGAGAATACTAATGAAGTGGACGAGGAAGAGATTGAATACATACGCGTGCCATACATTACAAATGAATGGTTTGACGATCACTTCGATATTCGAGATCCTAATCATTTGTGCGGAAAAACACTTTATTTTTTTGGCAAACAATTCAATGATATCGTTGGCAGAACTTATCAATTGATTGGTTTAATTCTTTACGAAAAATGGGATAAAGCTATAGAACTATTGCTCAAGTTTTCGACATCAGAAGAATCAAATTTAATTCTTAAAGAAGTTCTCAATAAAGTAGAGAATTCTATTACAGAAATGACTGACGATTACAGTCATAAAGAGAAAGCACTAGAATTTAAGAGAATTGTTGAGCAATTGAATAGTGAGGGAAAAGTTATAGACAAAGATTTACATGAATTGGTTTCTCAAAAATTATCGATTATTAATCAATTAGAGAGTGAAGACATGGAACAAATGCCAAAATTATTCAAAGAATGGGAAAATTTAAGAGAACTCTCGCTTCATAAACAAATCGATGAATTATTAAGAGATGAGAAAAAGAAACAAATATTAGAAAAAAAGAAAGAATTGACTGAAAGAAACCGATACTTATTCTTCTTCGAGAACTTTTCAAAACATGAAATTGATTTCGTAGAAGCGGAACAAAGGATAGCAGAGCTGAAGTCTAAAACAGTTGTCGATGAAGATTATGTTCCGCCAGAAATATAATAGACTTTTTTGAATTAAACTCACGTTTCATTAATTTATCATAAAATATATGCTTTGCATCCAAGAGTTGGTCTGTTCTCTACATTTGCAATAATAATAAATTGATTGTATAAATAAAGCTCTAAAATATTAAGCTTAGTTCACATGCTCTACATATTTATAATTTAACTAAACTATAGAATTAGTTTTAAAGTTGATTCTATTGCTGTTGAGTTTTTTGTACTTATTCGAAATGTAATATATTTTTTGTTATAATGAAATGCAGTGTAAGTCATATGCTATGCATTCGACGATAGTTTTTATTGCCTAAGGGTTGAGAATGAGCTAACTTTTAATGAAAACTCTCTACACTTCAAATGAAAAGTATTCATTACTTACACCCACATTAAGCGAATCCAGAACTCTATGAATAGTTTGCGCAGAAGGTATATAAACGTGAAATGTTTACTCAAAATGTATCGCTTTATCCGTTACATAAAACAAAAAATGACCGCAAATCCCATCTCTACTCACACTAACCAATGTTTTTAAAACTCCACTCAATTATTCACGATTTCATTTGAAAGTATGATTACTTTTTAAAACATTCTAATTATGCTTTTCATTAACATATTAGAAAATTATATACCACTGAAAACATATGAATGCTTTCAATAATTCAAAAATTCAAACACAAATAAGTGTTCATTTCAGGTAAATTCTAAATTTATTATTAGATAGAATGTTATAATCATTTACTTCAAACAGAAATTTGCTAAAAGGCTAAACAGAAGGACAAGTTTTATAAAAAATAATATGAATTTATTGATAGCAAAAATAAAAAGAGTTCTGTAACAGAAGAAGAACTTGTGTTTATTCGCAATTATCCAATGAATATGTATTGAATAATTGATTCGATTTTTGAATCATTTTCGAAAAAGAATGGGTTTTATCAATCCTTCAACTGATAAGAATACTAAAGTTCCGATAGATTTGAAAATGAATAAAATGCATAGAACTTATTATTATATTAAGCTTTTCTATATCTTTCCTAATCTTTATTCAGAGACAATAAAGTAATTTTGCAAAAACCGAATAATTTACTTTACAAAAGCGTCTCATTATAATATTCGAATATCAATGATCACTGTGAGGGACTATTCCTAATAATATGTAACAATAATGTTAATTCTGTTGAGAGTTACTCATGAGCTACCGATCAATAATACTCACAAAAGCGTAGTTTTAAACAGAGGCCGTCAAAACACGCTCTTTAGGATAACTTTTATCAAAAGATTATAGATTAGGTACTCGAGTATACTGTAAAAGCTTTATTATTGCGATATTTATAGAACAAAAAGAAAAATTGGAATCTTATTTTTGTTGCATATTTATTTAGATGAGCTTTAGTTTATTTCCATTTATTATGGAAACGAATATGAGTTCAAATGTTCCGTAATATTTGTTGTATAGCATAGTGTGTGAGCCGTACGAGTGAGACATCAAATAAGAAAAGGCTGAAAACGCAAAAATCATGCGTTGTGTCCGGATTAATGATCTGATAATTTTGATTGTCCTTATATTTATTTAAGAGTGAAAAAGCTCTTCTTATAACAAAAAATTAAAATATTCAACTTTGTTATATAGTAGATATATTCAAATTAACAGAAACTATCATAAAAGCAATTGTAAGACTCAATGCATATTTATCATGGAAATTATGATTGAGAAACACTATTATAATCACAAGAGAATCATAATAATTGTTATTATCAGTTGAATTCAAATTTAAATCAATAATTTATCAACAAAATTGATCTAAAAGAAATGCAATGCATTGAAATTGAATATACAGTAAGTATAGCTAATGTTTTTTGTGAAGTTTGATCACAAAGCGATTGATAAATTGAGATGAGATGTCGACATTGCCAACTATTCCCAACTTTTGATAGTATTATTTTCTTAATGATTGAAATGCTATTATGAAGTTTGTTTCATTCTATTCGCAAGCGATGGTACACAATAACTATGATATACTATTAAGAGAAACATTAAAGCAATTTTGTATACCTTTTTTATTTATTTATGTATAATCTAAATTTGGTCTTATTATTTGTGTTGAAAGTAGTTATTTGACTGCAATTTCAACTTTAATTGAGACAATTTGTTGACTCTCGGAATCGTGGGCTTTACTTCAACTCAATATAGATATAAATATAGCAGTAAATAAAGTGAAATAAACGTGTGCATACAAGTAATACATGGCTTATGATATAACTGTACACACATAAAAAGTCACGTCTAAAATTCATGAGCAAAAGTTAGCTTATGTATGAGCTGAAAGTAGGGGTAAAAACGAATAAATACCACAGTGTATATGAAAGAGAGGCTCGAGCTCTACAATAACATAATCATACGTTATGCATGACGATTTGTAATAACATACAGCCTACTTAAGTTAAGGACGGAACTAATATCTCAAGAGGATTATGTTCTGCTTATATGCGCGTGCGTTCCAATACGGATCATTTTTTTGACAGAACTCTTCTTACACTTTATACAAACACGTGTATTCATTTAGTTTGCTTAAATTTTAAACTTCAAATCTCCTACAAATACTTCAATTTATTCTTCCATAACAGACAAGTGACTTCATTTCACAGTGAAAATGACAGACAGTCTTGTGAAATACATTTTTAAATTCTTTTTCTTAATTATTTAAGAAGTTTTTATCCAACTTTCGAATAAACCGATTGATTTGTTCATAATGTCTGAACAAATACTCATGAAAAATAGTACGATTGCTACTCAAATAGCTTATTTAAGATCTTCTTCATCATCATTTATGAAGAAGAGTTTAAATAGAAGAAGACACTTGAAGAGTCAAATAAGGCTTCTCTTTTATGGTATGATGAATTTTGAGTTCAATTATTGAGATTCTATTCAATTTATTTCCGTTCCAATCAATTCTCGAGAGATTAGTCAATGTTTAATATTTACCTGTGTTTTGAACCGATAAATTACATAATACTTACTTTCGATTCCTGAAGACAAATATTTGGCTTATTTGAAATTTGAATTTTTAGCAATTTCCAAGTTATTCAAAGACTATTATTTTTATTTTGTTTGTTATTGTAATTGTTTGTTATAATTAATTTATTCAGTTTAAAACGCTCAAAATTAATGTATTTTACTTTTGGTGCAGAAATAAGTAAATTAGAAATAACTAAAAATTATGCATTAGTTCAAAGTGAATCCATTGAGTAAAGTAAAGCTGCTTTCATATAAATCGCAACTTTTTGTTTTTAGTCAAACGAATACTCTTTAACATTTAAGTGAGTAAATTATTTTAAGTCTAATCGAAAGTTTTCGTAAAAACAAAAATTTAATCTTTAAAGTTAAAAAAGTCAAAAGTTCTTCAAATTGGATTGAAATTGAAAACTCGCAATTTTACTTTTAAACCTATACTCGAAAATCATAATTTTTATCTAACCTTTCACTTATATTTTGAATATCAACTTAAGGGCTTTCATACGAAATTATCTATTTTAGTCACTGATAAATTTTTGATACAACCCTTCGTTAATTAAGATATTCATCTAAATAATTAGCACTGTTTATGCATTTTTTAAAATTTGCGAAACAAAAGCATATTTACGCACTGTTTGAGATTATTTGGTCTGATAAATACGCAGCAAATTTAGGTCAGTTTTCAAAAATTCTTGTTTAAATTTTCGAATATTTGTCAAAATATTTGGTATTTAAGCATTATTTGTATAATTTTGAATAACTAACAGAATGTTGAATTGCAAGTTCTCAGTGAAGTTTATTCAGGAATCAAAATTAAGAACAATGAATGCAATCGAGCAAATTGTCAACAGCTTTTTGAAAGAGCATTTATTTATGTAATGAAACTTTTAAGCTTATGATTTTTTCACTTTTATACTAATGAGAACTCGTTAGTTCTGAAATCCACGGCAATGAAAATGTTAGCTCAAGTATTTATATAATTATCGCTTCAATTATTTCTCAAAGCAAACATTTTTTTGAATGATATCATGTTTTAATAAAAAAAATAATTAATTTTAGGGCGAAATTTGAGATTTTCCTGATTAGGGAGTTTAATACTGTATCCCGATTTTCTCAAATAGAATGCCCTCAAATTAAGACTTTATTCTTTGAAATATATTTATTGGGAACTTTTCATTTGCTTTAAAACTTGTGAGTTATTTTGAATTATCTACGATTGTGTTAAGAATAATCCTATTTCTCAAATCATATGCTTGTATATCACACACAATAAGTTATTTCATAGGTTTACAATGCATTTCAGCCTTATTTATAAAACTCAATGTGTATGAAATAAGATATTGGTTCTCATATATAGAATATTTCTTGTATTATTGTACAGATAATTATTTAATTAGATATCATTAAAAATCAATATGAATTCAATCATAAATTGAGAAGAATTAATTGATAAAATAATTTTAAAGTTTGTTTATGAAATTATGACATATATTATAATGATTTTGAAGATAACATAGAAAGATAAATGTTATCAGAATGAATAATGAGTTAATCTGATAAGATTTTTTTGATTGGTGAAGGTTTATGGAAAAATACTTTGGTTTTCAGGAAAATTTTAGATAAAAATTTCAAAATAACTACTTTAAAATGCTTTTTCTTTTCAATTCACAAACTTGTAAAAAGATAGAAAAGTTGATTGATTTTCTTAAAAAATTGAAATTAAAATATTCGAAAAAAATTCATCTTCCTAATAAAAATGAAGTTTAGACCTGCCTTGATTTTAATCAGATAGCCAAGAAGGCATTTTCTCATCTTTGAATAAGATAAAGAAGATTCCATATTTTGTCCATTAAAGTTTAAATTCTTTGATTAAAATTATATTAATTGTATCTTACGCTGTATTCTTATTAGTATTCCAGAATTCCCCAAATTAGCAACATTTTATTTCATTATTGAAATCACGAGCTTTAACTAAATTGCAAATAAGAGTCGGAGTCAAATTATTTTTACCTCTTAAGACAAAATTAAAGTTTATTCAATTTTTTGAGGATTCGACCGATTATTGAAGACATAATGTTGAATCTGTGCTAACTTTCCATTGATAACTGAATTTTTGAAACATAAAAAACAAAAACCGATTACATTTTATTTATTATTTCGTTTCAACTCTTTTTATTTAACAGTGAAATGAATATTAAATTTTGATACTTATTTTCAATTAAGTCAAAGCTCGTGCTCTCAATAATGAAAATTTTCTTCCTCATCAGTGGACTTCTGGGACACTCTGATAGAGTGATAGAGTGATAGAGTGAGAGTGAGTGAGTGAGTGAGTGAGTGAGTGAGAGAGAGAGAGAGAGAGAGAGAGAGAGAGAGAGAGAGAGAGAGAGAGAGAGAGAGAGAGAGAGAGAATTCGTTTTTGAAGAAAATCTGCGGTTGAGTTCATCAAATTCATTAGGAATTGCTTTCTTGAGTACGTAATATCACTTCAAATGAGAGATATATTCCAATTAAATATTAGAGAAAGAAGAATAAAAGTATATTATAGGACAAGAAAAACTTCTTGAATATAATAAATCAGTTTATTTATTAATGAAATTCTTAATATCGATACTTAGTGAGAAGGAAGACTGAGTGTCAATTTAATAGTTCATTTTTAAGAGAAACTTTGAATAATAAAAAAAATTCTTAAAACACATCAAAATTGCTTAACATCACTACTCATTTTTGTCTGGATTCATAATGCATTATCATGTTTTGCTATCTCTAATAACAGAATTTTCACTAAATTAATTCAATTATTTCAATAGCATTAAAGTTTTTCAAACTTAGGCCTTTTGTTAAACTAATGTGGAGTAATTCAGAAAATTAAAGTGATAGTAGAGTTATTCATGAACATTATTGGATTATATTAATAAAACTTGTTTGAGTACTGAAACTACTGGATCGGCTGTTATTCTAACCAAGTTTTGAAAGCTTTGAAACTATTCTATTAATATTTGAGACTTTTCCAGGGCTCGGATCCAAAATGTAGGGAACCAGAAGGCCCTAGAAAGCCAGCCCGAAAGTTTAACCTGCATAATTTGAATTGATATTATCCATTTCTTTAATTGAAAGTAAAGCATACAAAACCATTCATAACACCTATAATATTGTATGATGTTATAGATTGCAGCAAAATGTAAAGAATAGTATTTCAATTATTAATCAAAATTTCGGACTTTTAATCGGGTTCTGGCATTACTGAAAAATTGTTCGACCCGTAAAAGCCCAAAATTTCGAGCTCAGGCCCGCCCCACCGACTACTTAAGGGACCGGATTTATACTTCTAATTCTATTTATAAAACTACTATTAAAATAACTTGGAATAAACTAAATTTTTATGAATTTATAAGAATTGAAGTGCACATTCTCCACACAATTGATTTTACAACCAATTCTTGTTTGCTGGACTGAAATTCCAAATCTTATTCTCCACTTTTAAAATTAATCAGTTTAACAAATCATTGTTTAAATGATTCGTAAACTTATTGCAGTCTTGAGTCATTTGAGACAAAAGAACAATAAATGAGACTCTAATACAGAGTTTTTATGATATACAAGTTATAATGGTTTGAATGAATCAAATGAAGACATTCAAACTAGTGTCCAATTATTTGTTTCATGCAGTGATATAATGATTTGATGTACCGGTAAATTAACTCATGTTAAGCTTCAAATAGTATTAAATATAATACTATTATAAATTAATTAAATACTGAGAGTCTTGATTTAATCTATATTATGGAATATTCGGTTTCCAAACATTTGGATAAATGTGTTAACAGTTAACAATGTTTTCTCAATAAAGCAATTTCCTAAATCTCATGAGTTAATCATATTGTAAATGTTACTCAAATAAATTAATTCATATTAATTATGTAATGGAATTGAGTCTAATCTTTATTGAGTAACTCTACTAAAGAAATACATTAAGTTATGCTAATAATTAGAGTATTTCATGGCAAATATTTTTACTTTGCACTTAATTCCATAAGTGTGAGGCAGATTCCGAGTCAATGTTTCATTTGTAGGCATTATTTAATTGGAGGATTCAATGAAAAATATGAGACATTATTCTATGCCTCTAATGGAGTCATTAGTTTCCATTTTCTCTTTTCATATTTATGAAATATTACAATACTTTTAGATTTCAAAACACGTTTTGCATTTTTTACTGACATTACTTATAATACTTATCATTCTATGTTGAAGTTTGTCATAGCTTTCATCGGAATATAAGTTATAGAACTCTGTTGGGGACAAAAACTCATATTAACTAAAATGAATCAGTAAAATAAAAATATAATTCTACCCATTATAATAAGTATAATGCATTACCAGAGGAAATATATTGAAAGTTTATAACTTGAAGTCAAAAAATTAAATCAATTCATAAGCTAATGAAAATTCAAGAATTTGAATATTTTCATGCATTTATTTTGAATAAAACATGTTTTGAATTGATGAAAATGATTGATTTCACTAGATTTGAACTTAACTGAGATAACTATAAAACTTTGTTGAAGAACATAAGCTGAACTTGAGTTGGCTTAAAACAAGGTAAAGATAATTCTCGCAAAAGAAGCAAAACTCAAAGCAGTTTGAATTGAAACATTGGAAGAGAGAAATTCCAACAAACTGTGCTTCAAATTCTAACAACAATTCAAGTTTTTATTTCAAAAAATTCGATTTATTTTATTGTAAATTTAACATAACTTACTTGGAAACGAAAAATTAATCAAAATTTTTGAGTACTGATGAAAATCAGGTTTCAAAAGTTTATCTTAACTGAGATGAAGTTTTAGTATATTTCATGCTGTAGTCTCTGAAAGAGTAACGATCAGGTCTTTAGAGTACTCTTGGAAGGAAATGTATAAGATTAAGGGAACTGTTTTATCTATGCATAAGATAGATATCTAGTGAGTTTCTGACAGAATAATTTATTTAAACGATACAGTAAGAACGCAAGGCTCCAATTTAGGCCCAATTCAAGTCCAATTTACAATAAATATGTGCCTGAATTGCAAAAAGCTTTAGCGGAAAGGAATGACTTAGATAGGAAAGGAAAGAAGTAAGAGGTGATAATAGTAATGCTAACAAATTTTGTTGACAAATGTATAAACATTCGCTATACTAATGACAATGAAATAGATTTTTGTTGGAAGATAATGTATAGAAAGCTATTTTAAAGATAGTAATTTGGGCCAAATAAACATACTATCACTTATGCTTGAGAATTCATTATTTAAAATACACTTACTTTGCTCTATTTACTATCCACTCCTTCATATTTCTCTTATGTAATGCACACTGCAGTGCAATAACCGTTAGAAAAAATATTTTCCTAAGGAATTGCCTCAACCATCAAAGCTTAAACAAGATAGCAATATATCGCTTTAGTTTCTGATACATATCTATGAATTACTTATTGCCTTTTCTTTATTGGAACACTTATTTATTGGATAAAACATCGCTTTATTCAATAATTCAGAATAAAGTTTGCTCTAAAAACCTTTTAGTTTTCCGAATTCATTAAGACATTCGTGTTTTTAAAGATTACTTTTGCATAGATTTGAAACATTATCATTCAAATGATTTATGTATGAGAGCACTGCTGTGCTTATAAAATGGTCATCAATTTTAGATTTAGTTTTAATCAAATTATTGACTTTAAACTCTTATTGAATACTAGAATTCTAACATAATTTTTTTCTTCAGAAATAAAAAATGAAATCAAAAGTTTTGGTGAACGTAAAAATAAAAACTAGAAATATATTCATTGCTATGGCTGCTAAAAATTCCAAATTTGACTTTTAGCTTATTCTGAATTTAAATGTAAGGAAAACATAGAATAAATAAGAAGTGGAATATTGTACTGGAGTTTCTATATTGACAGAAATAACTTATACAGTATCCAAGTTATGAAATTCATTTTGGATCCGCATCTTAAGTGGCAGTGGAACTGAGTGCTCACTAGCCGTAAAGCTAGCAATAAGACTCTTTTACTAACTTCTCAGAATTCAATTAGTGATGAGTAATGCATGTTCTCAACAAATAATTCTTTTACCGAAATAAGAGCTCTTTTATCATTCATTTGGTGTAACAAAAACTAATTCTATTTGCAGGTATGCTTTTAACAGCGATCTACCAGAATATTGTGATGAAAGTAGAGGCTAATATAAATGATCATCAAATGAATGATGAAAAATCACCTCAATTTAATGGCCAAATAGTAAGCTTATATAACCTGTGCTTTAGATTATTACCTAAATTAATTGGCTTCAAATTAATTGTGAATACAGTTCAATTAATTGCGTTTAAATGCATTTCAATTGCACTTTTAATCATTTGTTTTATCCAATTATTAATAGATTAGTGAACCCTTAACACCACGCATTGGAAATAAAGTTAGGCTGTAAGTCATGGTATAAAAACTTCTTCAAAGCTATCTCAAAGTCAATTTGATTACAGGTCGTGTCCTATCAAGAATTTAGGGAAATATAAAGTAAGTTTAACTATTTTTAGCTCAAGATAATTTAACTCTTGTAATACTAATACAGATCAGCTGGAATTTCGTTGATCAACAAACACTTTTGGTGGTACAAAATTATGTCATTACAGATAATCCTAGAATAGGTGTCGAGAAAGTATCCAATGGAGAAATATCCAATTGGTATTTCAAATGCATAAATAAAACTGAAAATCAATAATTCATTTCCTCATTAAATATATAGGTATTTGATAATAAGAAACATATCATTGAGTGATTCCGGTTATTATATTTGCCAAATCAATACATACCCTCCTAAAAGACTGCTTAAATTTCTCAACGTATTCGGTGAGTCGATCATTAAATTTGCTGAAAAACATTTAACGAAATGGAAAAATTTGAATAATAATCTTATTTGAATTATGAATATAATGGTGATTTAGTTCCTCCAGAATTCGATAACTTAGAGTCATTTGAAAGCGATTCAATTTTAAAAGTGAAAGAATACGAGAACGTGACGCTTACGTGTAAGGCTACTGGAAATCCCAAGGTATCACTGATGTCAACTTTTCATTTTCCTTCATTTCATTTCTAATGCCTCCACATTTTTAGCCAAGAATTAGTTGGAGGAAACAGGAGGGACCTATTCTATCATCATATCATTCAAATACTAAAGAAAATAAGGGTATAATAGACTTAAGTTGATTCTTAAAATTAAATTCAACTATAGATTGTAATAACAACACAGCAATTATTAATACTTCACCGAATAATTGGTATGTTTTAAATGAATTTTTATAGAAGTAGTTCATTCACAAGTTCTAAATTTGGGTGAAGTGAGCCGTTTGGCAATCGGTGAATACATATGCATTGCAACGAATGACATCTCACCTTCTATTAGAAGACGAATATCTTTAGATGTTCAATGTAAGCCTCAATCTTATTTCAAATTTATAAGTCATAAAATAGTTGTTTTTCTCAGTTCCGCCAACAATAATAGTTCCGTCAAAAGTGGTCAATACCTTCATTGGAAACAACATAACATTGGAATGTATAACAGAATCGAATCCATTGGCCCAACACATCTGGATTGATGTTTATGGCAATCAAATAAATTCAAATAGAAATGATAAATATTTAATTCAAATATTTCGAACAAATACTTTTAAAGTGTACTTCAAACTGATAATCAAGAATTTAGACTTTAAAGACGCCGGAAAATATGTTTGCCTTTCAAATAATCAATTAGGAGTCACTAAAAGTGGGCTCACTCTAAATGGTAAATAAAGGCATTTGTCTAATAAGATGATTAGACTAGAGATGTGGCTCAAGCAGGCCTTCAATTAAGTTCTTCAAAATTTCATCTTTGCATTGTTTTTCTTAGAAAGAAACTTAATTATAAAAAATTTGATTAATGGCTATGAATTCTATCCATTACTTTATACAGAAAGTTGAATTCATTGAAGTTGAAATTTTTTTATATATCGCCGTTTATAAAAATGATAACTCAAGTTGATTACGACAGCAGTAATTTCAAAATATACAATAAAGAGAAAATTAGATTATTATTTGGGCAATAATTGTGAACTACATTTTATGAAGGATTAAACAACTTGAAAACTAATAAATTTTCTTTAAATTTTAGTTCATGAGATGACCATATCCTCGGCTTTGCCTTCAATTTCATCAGAAGAAATAGAAACACTTCTCAATAATCATTCAAATAATTCAAACCCATTTGAAAAGCAAATAATTTCAATAAATAGTCCGGAATCACATTCCGATGAAAGCAAAAATCGCGGACAATTCAATTCCAAATGCATAAGTCATAACTTCAGCAATACTTTTGGCTTAATTTTGTTTCATTTGATTTTAATAATTGTTCTATAATTATGATATAACTTGTGTTAAGTTTTCTCTTCATTTTATAACTGAATTTGATATAAAAATGTAGATTAAAATGTTATGTAAAATATTGATCTTTATATTTTGTTAATTCTGTTTCATTTTCAAAAATTCGATTATAAGCTTCGATATAAAAATTATTGTTAATATAATTGATTTATTAAAGTTAAACTACTATTTGATTCAATTGAAATTTTGAACTCATCCTAAACTTAATTTATTGAAAGGATTTGAAAATAAAATAAAATTTATTGCATCAAAAAATTTTAATGTCAAGAATGAATTTTAACGGCAGTGTTTCAACAGTAAAGTTTTTTATCCTTTAAAGTGAGGCCTCTTTTTATGGTTTTGCTTAACTCTAAAAATATAAAAGAATAGTATTCGTAGTTTATTTTTGTAATCAAATTAAACGGTTCTAATATTTTTCACAGTTATCGAGGATTTTCAGCCGAAAAATGTTTGCTTTGAATTTTTGAAATAATCAATGATTTGATATAAATATTAGCTCTGAATCGCGATTGAAACAAAAAAAATTTCTCTTAACTTATTTGACATCTCTCTAAACTTCAAAAAGTTGATATAAATAGAAGACTAAGAGATGAAAAAAAAATATAATAATATTAAACATCAATTTGTTGCCATTAATTTGGTTATAAGATAGTATGAAAAATGAGAATTTTTAAGCAAGTTTTGATGTTTGTATCAATCGATTTATCATTTGATTATATTGTTAACATCAAAATTAATCCAATCTGTAATAGAAATGGCATATCAAAAAAGTTATTAAAATATCAATTGTACTCTCGATACCAAATATATTATGAAACATATACTCATGATTTGTCAGCGGATTCGTGCTTTCATTTAATATTATTGAAGGCCATAATTCGAATCGATGTCACGGATATAAACAATTCTTTAAAATCTAATTCTAATGATTTGTGATAGGTTTTCATCAGCATTTGAATCAAATCAAAATTATTCATCAAATAGTTTAATTATCAATAATTTAATAATATAACTAATTGATGTACACAATTAATAAACAGATATTACAATTACACCCAATAGTAATGATGTCAATTTTCTAAGTTTTTCAGTATTATTATTCGGTTTAATTAATAATTATATAAGTTATAAACATCGCATTAGTTTGCATTTCATTCATTTGTTTAGAACTTATCAAAAAATTCGTTATTTTCTTCAAAAAAATCACTATAACTTAATATAATAAGTTCAGTATCAGATTTTTATGACTTTACTATTGATTGAGTCAATATTAAATTCTAAAATACTAACTCATGAGGATTCAAGAATGAAATATAATTTTTTGATATTTTTCAAATTACGTGCATTTTAGAATAGTTTATTACAAAACATATTATAATTATCTTAAAGTTATTCATAGATTTGTTAAAACTCATCGAGACTATAATTTTAAATCATTATTAAAGTTCATGAGATTAAAAATCATCAATAATATGATTAAATAATTTATTAAAATGAGCCTTATTTTGAATGCTTATCGAGTGAAAATCAATTTACGAACTGATATAACTCGCAAACAGTTAAAACAAAATTGATTTGTAATTTTTGAAAGTTTGTATAACTAACAAAAGATATAACATTAGACAAGTTTGATATATGAATGAATCGAATTCTAGAAAAATGCTCTTCAAGCAATTTTTTCACTTTTTAGACTAATGCCAAGAAAGTTCAATTTTTCAGTTTCTTTTATTTACTTCACTCTCTTTTCTTTTATTACAGTTTCCTATAATTTTTTCTTGTTTACATATTATTCTTTAAAGAGAAAGATAAACTAATTTTCACCTAAATATGAGCATATAATTGCAAAATAAATTATTCAAAAGTTTAAAAGTAAGATCTATAGCGAAATTAAAGTTTGAGATCAATTTATTATTTCTGACAAAAGAAATAATTCTCTTCTCTCTTATTACTCATACTTATAAAGGTTTGTAAAACTTTTATTAAATAAAAGTCAAATAAAGTAATATCTGAAAAATAAATATTGAGTTATTATAAATTAATCAGATTTTGAATTGGAAATAAATTAATTTTAAATATTTGTTTATCGAAAAATTCCATTAACCTTTTTTAATTAATTGAATTTTTGTCAGTAAAATTTTGTATTTTGTCGGATTTTCATGAATCTTCGCAAATAGCGTGAGAATATATATTTGTTTGTACTATATTATCGGTCTCAAGTAGTTCTGTAAGTACTTATTGAAATTAAACTATGAATTTCTGCCTAACTATGCCTTTCCCTGAATTTTGATCCCTACGCATCAGAGATAATCCCGGAGTACTTGAAACCAACTGTACTGTAAAACATCTTGCTTTCAATTATCAAAGAAAAGTTTGAGGATTTTAATTTACAATTACATAAATGACTAATTTTTGTATATCAAGTTTAACTGATTATATGTTCATAGTTTTGAGAATTTTCCATTTAATATAATCAGTATTTTTATATAAACTCTTTTTCTTAACGCAAAATATTTTATAAACACGTCTTTTGATTTCTGTTTTGAAAATCAAAAAGGTTTTGAGTATTTTTGCTTTAAGTTATAATTATTTGATTATTTTGATGAGAATGTATTATAAATAAATACTTCAAGACCTTATAATTAGTTGATATTTGCCTATAAAGATTCATATATACATCTCATACATGTTATATGGAATTGATAAAAAAATGTTTATTCAAAAAGAAAACAACCAAATTCATCAATAAAAAGTTATTGCAATTTAATTGCTCTAAATTTAAAGAAAGGCCAAGATTTGAGTTGTAATCATAGAAAAATTTGGCACCAGAAGACTTGGCACATATAGATTGTGATTATGGTGAATAAGTGTAAACTTTACAGAATAATCGATAAAATAATTTAAATAACAATAAAATATCTCATTGAAAAGAATTAAATCCCTGATTAAATTTGAAGTTGAATTGAGAAGCAGATTAAAATTGAAAGCGAAACTATGACCAGATTTGGCCAACATTTAATATTTAGTGATCCATTGCGTTGATGGCTGTGTGAATTGAGTGTCACTCTATCTTCGCTTTGAACTGTTATGTGCTCTGAAGTTATTTCATACCCAAATACATCTGTCAGAACAATTGCTTTATTCAGACTTCTTTCTACGCGAATGAATAACAATTAACTTATAAATAGAGATAATATAAGGTAAGTCAGGTTAAGTCAGGTTAAGTCAGTTCACCTCCTCCTTGACTATCATCGAAGGCAAGTGAACTTTTAGTTCCATAATAGGGTTTCTTTCTTGCATTATTTGATTCTTTTGCTGCGAATGGCACTAACTCTGACTCTGTTGAAGGCTTTGGCGTTTCATATAATTTAATAGTTGCCTCTACTTCTCCAAGAGTATTCTTGGCTACACATCTGTACAAAACAATTTCATTGATTAATCAATGTTTTCTCATAATAACATTTTACGTACGCATAAGTCCCGTAATCCGATATTTTCAAATCTATAATTTTCAACCTAATCAGTCAACAAATTAATCAATTAATTTAAAATGAGCTAAATTTTCATCAATTCAAAATTGACTCAAGATCTTGATAACAGTTTGTGTGTTATATTCTTGAGTGATATATACAGTATTTGGTATTATAAAAGAAACACAGAAGCTATAAATTATACCGCATTTCCATTCTATAGGGACTATTTGTAGGCTCGATCTGAATGTTATATTTTGCATTTGAATGTATGATCGCTTGATCCGTGTTTTTAGTCCAAGACGTCAAAGAATGTGGATGTGATTCCAAATTGCACTGCAAACTAACATCACTTCCAAGTGGAGCTCCAATTAGTTGACTCGGAGGCCATATCAGTGGAGAAACTAAATTATATTTTCAAAAGTTAATTTCTTTTTAGAAAAATGTTTTCAAATACTGAACAAAAAGAAAAGACTAATAAATTAAGAAACACTAGAAATTAAGAAAAGTATGAATTATAGTAATAATTTATTGAACAAAACTAGAACAGAAGAAACTGTTTTTAAATGAATGAACTATAGGACTAATAGTTGATCAGTGTTTTTGTTTATAGGTTCAATGCTGGAAACAAAATGATCATCTGAAGAGATTACATAACATTTCACCTTTGAATCTAAGGCATATATCGCGTTTTGTCGATAAACTAAAGCATACAGTAGTGCTAATGTGTAAAGCGTTAGTTAGAAACTGAGTCAAACGGTTTATTCAATTAACTGATCTAATACTTGAAGTTAGACTTTGATTATTTAGAATCAGAGGCAAAATTCAATTCTTAATTCTATAAAACAAGTGAGTTTCAAACTTTTATCCATACTTCAAAAGCGGAAAAGTTAGTGAATCAAATATTAATAACAAAAAATAATTCATTTAATAAATATTTAAACTTTTATAACCATTTAAAAGGGTCTTTTGAGTTAGGTCTTTATCAAAATTGGAATCAAATAAAACTTATTCATCAATGATTTCTTATATCATTCTGATAAAGATGCTCTATAATGACTGAATAAGTTTAAAAATAAATTGAAGATTTGTGTAGTCTTCAATTCTAGACTAGATTGTAGACAAATTTAATGGATTACATCCAGCATTTCAATGAACTATTCAAAACATACTATAAAAATGAATTAATAGACTCAAAAACCATGGTTTCAAACGCAAGGAACTAAAACCAAAAATAATTTCTCCGCATACAAAGTCTCTTTATTTATATTAAATTAAGTTATTCGAAGTTTTAACTTATATAAAGATCTGATAAAGAAATGGGAAAGCATTAGATTGAGTTATACCGTAAACAGAAACACGAATTGAATAATTTATTGCTTATATATTTGTAAGATATTTATATACAAATTAATTTAGTTTATACAATAACTTAAGCCAGAATAACTTGAATTATATATTTAATTATGTTGAAAATTATTAGTTATAAATAAACTTTTGAATCAACCAAACTATTTCAAAATCAAATGCTTTTGGTAATTAAGATTCATCACATCCGGTAATTAATATAATTTATTTTAAGAATTATGTTTTCAATCAATAGTACGCAAAGACATGTCTAGTAAATTGTTCAAAAAAATTATCAAAATTTATTATACAAGATACAAGGTATAAACAGAGCAGTGTTGAGATATTTTTAGAATTCCAACTATTGAATTATGATTTAAATCTAATTGTGTTTAGATTTGCACTAATAAGCAATATTTGAGATTAACTTTATATGAATTGAAATTTCGATCAATTATTTTTTAAAGACTTTTGAAAGATATCAAGATAAGAATTTTTTCAATGAAGTTGAAATCAAGAATCGTTGACCTTATGGAAAAGTTTTTGATTAGAAACTTTGAAATAAGAGTAAGCAATACATTTGTTATTAATGTCATTTATAATGGTATAATTTCGAATCTCATTCTTGTTTCGTGACTTAATTAAAAATATTTATTTTCAAATACTTCAGGATAATTGAAGTGAAAAACACGTAGAATTGTTCAGATAGTAACGAAAAACCATAGAGAATTGGCTCAAACAAATTTAGTGATGTAAGCGCGAGACCTCGGGTTCAATTCCTAGAGTCGACACGTATTTCTCTTCAATCAAAAATATACTATTAATATGATATAACTATGTGTTACGATATAACTTATGTGTTATTATAGGCTACGTGTGAGCAAGACTTGCAACAAAATAAGTTTTCATTAAGAACTATAGGCAAATCATTTTAGTGAAAAGTGAAAATTTGTTGATACATCAAATTTGCAAAATTCAAATCAAAATACAGTCGTTCTCATAACTAAAAGTTTTTCATGCTTTGATGAACTTTTTCCGAACAAACAAACGACGATAATTTTTTCAGTTATTCACAGATATTTAGACCAAGGCTAATTAAATTAACTGTTTCTTTTGAGTGATATTTGCGGGTTATCTTTGCATGATGAATTGGGGTTAAATTTTCAAATTTTAATGAAATAAATAGAAAAACAACTAGAAATGATTGGATACATGTAGGGGAGAAGGCGACCTAATGAGTAAAAGTAGGGGATTTAAAACAGTTAATTCCATTAAAAAATCCCCGACTTTTACTTATTAGGTAATATTTGTTTGAATTTTATTTGGCTCGAAACTTTCACTATGCGACCTCAGCCCTTGAACCCGAGACAGTTCATTTTCTAATGTATATAAATTCTTCATTTCAAGTAATAAAATCATGTGATTAGTTTCAAAAGTAATCTATTTAATTGTACTTAAGAGTTATTCCATAAAATTTTGAATAGCTTATGAATTTCAGAAGCTATTCGTTAATTTGAGAATTACCTTTCATGATATTGAGTTTTCGATCACGGTTTTTAGCGATAAAAGCTCATTGAGAACGGAAGTAGTTATGTTATTTTTTTCTGTCAAAATATCGTTACCGACATTTTAATGGCTCCTAAAAATAATCATAAAAATTTATTGGGAAAAAGTTGATTAAACCATGAAAACTGAAACTCTTAATTGTGAAAATGACCATATTTTTGGAGCAAATTTTATAACTAGGGATTGAGAGATGACAATGTAATGAATGGCAGCACAAGTTAAAATTGATGAGCAAAACAAATATACTTCAAATTACAAATTCAAATTAGAATTAAATAATTTTTACTATTGATAAAGTCCTTTATTTTTAGTGGATCAGTATTTTCTCTAAAACTCGTCTTTTATATGAAAATGTCTGGTGAATCAATTGTTCCCTGTGTTTGACCGTTAGATATGGTATCATTCAAGGGATTAATTGCTTTTTTTTTTAAGATTTTGAGAGTTATTTAGAAAATTCAATGTTTTGGCAGTGTTTAAATGTTTTATGATTCTCAAAATATGATTTAATAGAACTAATTGGATCAATATTGAATAATATAAATTTAAAACTAATAATTTTTGCGTAAAAATTGCTGTTTAGAACTTGAAAAGTCCTTCTCTTCAATATGACTTAACCGATCACTGCCGCAAAGCATTTAATTGTTCGTTTATATGTTTGAGGGAAACTTAAAAAGAAAAATAGTCTTTTCTGGAAAATCAATTTTCTAAAATTTTAAATAACTCACAAAATGCTTCTAATTTTTGACATTATGACTGACTCGAAAGCAAGTAGTTTGATAGAAGTTGAATCTATTATTATCGTTGCTATTATTAGTCGTCTAATATTTACGATCTCTCTTTGATCTTAAGAGAAGCGATTAGAAAAGTTTGTTTATATGCTTTCACAGCTTTTAAGTTTAGTGTTTCGAGTAATAGCTATGATCAGAGAAGATTATAAGAGCTTTATTAGAAATCACTCTAATTTGTTTGAAATTACTTAAAAACCTTTAATCAATTTAATATAATTCCTATTTCGTTCATAATCTTTAAATTCATTACAAATATGTTTCACTTAAAACTTTCAATAGAATGATAATTGGATATCAAAAATTCCATGACATTGAAAGACTTCCAAATGTTTTTCAGAATGAAAGATTTGATTGATTTCATGTTTATAAATAATATTGAAATAAACTTATAATACCTAATGATTTTCATCAATATTAAAAATTTTAATCAAATTAACTCATGTTATATAAAAACAATCAATTCAATAGTTTGAATCTCGATAAGGAGCCAACACATACAGAACGGGATGTATTTCATTTAGGGCTAGAATTGTCTACAATCTAATCAGATTGTGTTAATAGATTGAAACAACATGTTTGCGGCAGTACTAGTAATGAAAGCTTTTAGAGGACTGCTTGTGAAGGCAAGTATTTGAAATATTCTTATAAATAGAAATTACAGATTACTCAGTAAAGCGACCAAATGGTGAAAGATTGAAAACGAATAATAGTCAAATATTGAATATTTTTCTAAGAACATCAAAAACTTAAACGATCTAATACGGATTCAAATTAATTTTATTATTCTGTACATATTGTGTTCGTATATAAATAATATAATTTCAGGTCTATATTGAAATTCAAATTATTTTGGCTAAAACCTCATCTTTTCAATACATTTTCTAGAATAATTTGAGAACTATTTATGTTCTGATGTATTATATAATAGGTTAGGTTTAAGTTTTATAATTTGTCAGATCGTTCAATGATGAATTATAATGACAATTAAATTCAATGAAACGATTCTAATAAATCATTGTTAAAGTTTTTCTACAATAAAAGCACAAAATTGAGCAAAAAGTTTCATTTCGAGTATAAATCGTACAGTTCATTAGATTTCTATACCTTAAAAAGTTCTTCGAATTGCTATAAGTTTGAAGATTGATTTCTTGTTCTTTTAGTGAATAAAAAGAGTTTCGTTGGGAATACAATACATCAGAGAAAAAGACCTTATATTGTATAATCTATTGTATTTTTGCAAACTGTATTCAAACGCAGAAGCTATATATTGTTAGCATTCCCTTTTAGTGAGCTTTGGGATTAGAATAAGTTTCTTTAAGATTGTCAAGTAGGTTATCATACTAGAAGTTGGCGACATTCTAAGCTCGAGCTATACAGTAAATTATAACTCAAGTATCTCGATCTCAAATGGATGTTTCAAAGTTTTTCCAACATTTTTTAATCTCAACTTCGGTTTATGAGTTCTGAAATCTGATATTTATTTAATGCTATTCAATAGGGGTTTCTTCAATGAATGACTCAATTTAAGATGGATTGAGTTTATTGTCAACATAATAGACTTGACTAATTAGGCTAATTGACTGATACATTATTACTAATGAATTAATTCCATAATTTAATCACTTAATCGGAAGAGACTTGTGTGTCCTCAAAACTCAATTTACTTATCAGTCATTATTCAATCTTTTGAGAATGATTTTCCTTTTAATATTACAAATGTTTACGACAAAAACTCAAAATATAAGCCTAATGTTTTCTTTATCGAATTAGTTGATAGTTTTACATTTAAATCATTGGTTGTATTGTTTTAGAAGACATAAAGTAAAGAGAATGTAAGATATTCTTTGTTTTGGAAGTTAGGTATCGATCTGTTTGTTTCATATGTCAGAGGAGGAAATGAGTCTCAATGGGAGTATTGGGATATAGTTCGCTTGTTTATGTCATTAACCAGTTATTGATTAATTGAATTCGACACTTACAGTTTATGCCTAAAAAGATTCTCTTGCTCACTGCCGGTGGAATCCTATCAAATTAAAAGAAATACCAAATTAATTAAATTCACTTTACAATTTTCTTCAAAACATTCCAATCAAATATCTTTTAAGAGACGAATAATATCACTGATTTTCGGTTATATCAAAACTGGTCATCAAATAATATTTTATGTGCGACCAAAAGCAATATTATATCATTACCGGGTCCTGACATCATAATCAAGCATTCGTTATTGTGTTAACGCTAACCATTGTCTCATTGTGTTCATTGTGTCGAATCTCTCATTCATTTATCTGATCATTTGTATGAAATTCGATATTTGTATACAAAGTTATAGAAACTGAGAAAATTGATAAATTGCAACTACAATTCTATTAATCTGAAAATTATGATCAATTTTACACATTTTGAAAAATAATTCTATATTTTAGTATCATTTTCTTTAGATTATAATTCAATTCAAATTAAAAGGTCAAATGTGAAACAGTCAGAAATGATAAAAAATTTAGAAAAGACTTAAAAATCTATCATAAAAAGAATGTTATGATGTTTTTTATTGCAACCTTTAAGAATTTTTACTGTACTAAATAAAATAAAACATATTCTTGAAATGAAAAACGTTTTTGTTTTGATGAATTAAATTATATAATAGTTATGATTCGAACAGATATTTCCGCACAAAGAAAAATTAATAAAATTTTTTAGAATACAATATCTCTACTTTTACAAGTTTTGAAATATTATGGATTTAATAATTATTGGAACACTTTGAATTGTACATGCATTCCGATAATTTGTGAAATTGATTATATATAAAAATGAATTCATACCCGTTAGAAGCGATGCATATATAGGCTCCTGCGATCAATTACAAAACAACTTTTATAATAGCAATCATTAGATCACAATCTCTATAAAGTTTCTTTAATTCATGTTAGAACTTAAACACAGATGTAAATCATCAAAATCGTGCCATTAAATTTTTATAAATTTATCATGTTCAATTTTGATTTTATTCAACACAAACAAATTTCCCACAATATGTGCAAAAAGTTTTGGCGAAATTAATACTAGTGTGTGATGTTAAATAAGAAAACCCCGACTATGTATGACTTGACCTAAAATTTCAATTGAATCGCATGCAAAGCCTCATTCTCTATATAGAAAATTATTTCTAACTGATCTCATTCCAACTTCTGCCGCATTACTGCTACGCATTGTATGACTCCGTCAATCAAATGAATCATAAACCAAAAATTATATACGAGAAAAACCATTTGAAGACTTACCGCTTAATGCAGTACATTTTTTCTTTTTTCTGAGAGCTTCAATGTTTCTATGTTTCAATTTTATAAAGAGCTTCTGATAATTTTATTGTTTGACAAGTTGTAATAAAAAGGCATCAATTTTGTCAACACTTACATCTTTTTAAACTACTAAAGACTTTATAGAGTTTGTAAAACTAAGAATATATTTAATCAGTCGAACCCATATGAAGTCTTGTAACTTTGGTCATATTCAAGTGCTCTCCATTTATTGTGATTGCTATAAAACAAATATAATAAAAAGATAAACCACTAATTATAGAAGAAGTTGTATGTTTTTCATTGAAAAATCAATTTTCTAAGGAAAGTTCATAATAAATGGGTCAATATATAATAATAATTGATTGTGAGATATTTTAAGAAATTTTAGTACTTATAGAATTGGTTGAAATTCTATTCTATCTATTTGTTCATCACTAGTCATAAAAAAGGTTTACGAAAGAGTTCATAAAAGATCGCATGAAATTAATTATGGAAATAAATGAAAAAATATGTTTTGACACAAACTTATAACTGATTTATAGAAGTTTTATATGTTCATCAATTTAATTAAATTTTGAAAAAGCTTTGATTTTGTTGATTTGATTTAATTGAATTAAACTAACTTAATAGATGTTGACTCACCTTTTTTAGGAATTTTAGTGGCCCCACTTGTTTGCATAATGATAGGCTGTCCGTCTTCTCTTCTCCATTTAATCTCAGGATTCGGAAAACCACTGGCACTACATCTTAAGCTAACAGAAGAATCTTCACGCACTTCGATATCAGAACTTGTGTATTGTTCGATAAAACGGGGCGGCACTAAAGGAATAAAAACAAGATTTAGATGAATTATAATAAAAGAAATACTTGAATAAAAGCTATTCAAAGTGATATAGTTTGCATACCAACGACATTTAAAAACCCGACTTGACTTTTCATAGGATCTGTATTGATTTGGCACATGTATTCTCCACGATCTTCCTCTCGAATATCATGAATGTGAAGATAAAAAGTATTTCCTGCGTGACTGCTTACTGAAAGGCGACCGCTTCTGAATATGACTGTGTCGTGTAATGCTAATAATGTGTGTTTGTCTTTATGAAACCACGCAACCTAAGCAAAAATTGGGCTTTACTTTACTTATATTTCGAATAAAGCAATATAAGAAAGCTTTTCATTATGTATGGCCTCAAATGCCACTTTCGTGTAATGCCAGATACTATTGTCATCAAAAAAGAATGAAGTATTTTATTTACTTGATATCCTTTTTTCAAGTTGCGTACAATGCATTGAAAAGTAGCCTCTCTACCAATTGGAATGGTTACATTATTTAGAGTGTCAGCAAAATATGGCAGATCATCAGTTTGGGCCGCATTTGTATTTATTATCGTATATGAGCTCATCCAAAGTGTGCCTGAAATCAAAGTCTAATATTTATACTCATTTACATTATAAAGATATGCGTGGATGGAGTGGAAAACATTAGCATATATTGAATGTTAAAGTGAACTTAACTTACATATAGTGGAATAGTATGCGTACAATACTGAATAGTTGCAAAGTGTGAAGCGCTGTTTGCATCCAATATCTCTCTTTGCATTCATCCTCGTCTGTTAGTCTGCGTCGATTGAGACGTCAAACATCAACGTAGAGATGATAGAAGTAATGATAGATCAAATTGGCAATTGTTTTCAGTAACAAAGTCTCACAGAACCTGCTCTTTAACACTCACAAGTTTAATAGCAGAGCATTTATTCAATATGTTTAACTATTAGGTTGACTGGTGATGATGTGCACAATTAAGAGCGCTATCTAAGAATGGCGTCTCATGTTTAGACTGACTTTTATCCTCTACTACTATCACTAGTATCTCTGGTTCCATTCGATCGGCTCTGGCATAACTCTGGTATTTTGTGTGTATCTTAAGTTACGCCAATATTGGAGTGAATGTGGAGTGAATGCCACTGCAATGAACCGATCGATAAGAGTGACTGACTATCCACGAGTAATAGCAACATCTTATTCACTTTTGTGTACATCCCAGTAGTCATGCTTGGCTCAGTTGCGCCTCACAAGCCTCACATGCCGAGCATTACTAGTTTTCCCCAAAGAAATATGTCACGGCTTTTCTCATTCCCGATCAATTCCAAAACCTATTCTTACAAATCATCTCCGCTTTAACACAATCACTTATTTACATACAATCACTTAAACCATGTCGTTTTCAACTAAATTTGCATCACAATTATGCTTATCTCAAATCCGGCTTTCAATTCAACTTTCTTTTAAGAGTCAGAAACAATTTATTTTTTTGTCATTCAAGCACAACAAAAGCAAAAATAATGCATTATAGATAGTATTATAGAACGTAATGTTAAGTCAACCTTAATTATTATCTCTTTCTCACGAGTAACATAATATGCAACACATTGTTATTAAGTTTAACAAATGAAAGCTCGATAACTAGAATAGAAAACTTAATGAATAGAAAACTTTATGATTCATATCTTTATGATTCATAGAATGGATAATTCAGTATTTTTGACGTATGCAGTAAAGTGTCTTCCCTTACATACAAGTATAGCGTTAACTCGTTTTAGAAACTCATGTTTTGTTAAATGATCGAAACGATCGATATTTTTAGTTCAAATCATTCCTTTTTATTACACATCATAAGAAGAGCTTTAAAATCACTCAAAGAATTAAAAGCTTCAAGCGTTGTGTTTATACACTTTTCCGAACAATGACTATAGCATTAAATTGATTTGTTGTAACCTTTTTAACATAATATTCTCTCTTTAATAGGAAAAGCTTCAAAAGAAGGCTTTTCGATAGGATTGAAAAATTTTGGTAAATTATCTTTTGATGAGAATTAAAGGCTTATTGTATTAAAGTATATGCTAAAAGGCTTTTACAGATAATATGAATTTGAAGCATAATTAATTTGCATAATAATAGTACCGGTAAACAGAATAAAAGCTTTATATAATTGAGTTGTCTTATTATTTGAAGTACAATAACATTGAAAATAGCCTTTTTAAAGCTTCAAATATTCCATTTGTTTCCGAGACAAAAAAATTTAAACAAAAAGGCAGTCTTTTCCAAGTTTTTTAAAGTTCCATTAGGAGGTCAGTACTGAATTTTTTGAAATTTAATGGGTTCTTATTCGATTTAAATTACATTTTTTGTAATTTTCCATATTTTGAAAACGGAAAATTGGAATTTTTATATAAAAATTGAATATTCTTGGGCCAGAATATAAAATTGATAAATTGCCGAAATGACTTGAATTGTAATAAAAATTTGAAACTACAAAAGCTCTGACATTCGAAGACAAATGTATGAGATTTGAAATATGCAATTTATTTCCCGCGTTTCAATCTTTTTATTGAAGTACTCAACCTAATGAAGTACCAAGCATTACATTCATATATTTTTCAAAATTTTCTATAAATATCGAAGATGGTACTAACTTTACTAAGCATTATATTTCAACTTTACCGAAATTCTAGGAGGAGCTCAACAAGACCTAACCACACATCTTAAGAAAATTTAATGGAAAGGCATCTAATTGAGCATTCTTACAAGCCAGATTTTACAAATTTACAGATATTTTATTCTCATTTAATATTGAATAATTTTATTGTATTTAATCTTTATTTGATCATGGCCAATTCAAGGATGGCCAAAGAGGGCAGGTATTTGGAATGTGACTAGGGAAAAAAACATACTACCTCCTCTGGAAAACTTTAAAAATATTCCCCAGGCTAATGTATTTTTTCTATCCCGACCCTTGGCAGGGGGTCCAGTACTCGGACGAAAAAATTGCCCATTGCCAAAAAAGTAAATAACCTTAGCCATCCCTGGGTTGAATTGCTTATTAATTTTCGTCATATGTACCTTATGATTAATTAATTATTGATAACTTAATAATTCCTTATTCGCACAATTAAATGGTTCAG
>JAQFXV010000223.1:0-29015 GCA_034694065.1 Camisia spinifer
AATTTGTTTGACAATGAATTGTCTGTTCGTTTAGATTTGAAAAATGTTTTAGTCTTCAACTTCAATAAAAAATTATTGAAACATTTATCATTTTTAAAAAAATACCATTTATCATAATTCATATTGAGTTCCGATCGAAGCAATCACTGGAATTGACTTCAAAATAACTAGTTTTAACTCAATAGACAATTATTAATCTTTCAAAACTTCCATTTATTAACAATACTCTGATTCTATTTTTACAATAATGTAATTGATTGTATCCTTTTTAGAATTAATCATAAGAAAGAAGTTATCAGTTATTATAATTCCTTTCAAAAAGACTTTAATTTTAGATCACTTGAAATTCATATTTTTCTGCTTAAAAATCAGGAAAAGTTCTAAAAATATTTCAAAATTAATTATATATTTTCTGAATTCCAATAATCCTTCAATTTTTCAAGAATTTTAAGAACAATCTTTGGAAAAATTGAAAGTTTTGTTATATCTTTTCAAGATATTGAATATCAAGACAGTTATTTTATTGACTTTATTCACACCTTTCAACTGACTTAAGACATACACAAAGACATACTTGAATACGATTGACATATAAAAAGACTTATGTTTCTGAAAAAAGATTTTAACTACAAAAATAAATAGTTTGAGTTTAAATGTTAACAATAAAGAAGAATACTCTGCGGGACACTTGAAAATCGGTTCATATATTTTGAATGTCAAAACCTGTATGAACTGATTTCAAAATCTCCCGCAGAGTTCTTTTCTTTTTAATCGTGTTCAACATTTAAGCGCTAACGCCTTATATTTATTTTCATAAGAAGTCTATCTATTGAAATGCAGAGCAGTTTTGCAGCTGAGAATTCGAGGCATTTTAAGCTTGTTTTTTAGTATTTTAGATGAGATTTTTTACTAACTTAGTATTGTATTCATGTATTACTATTATAGCAAAGTCTTACAGTTTGCTTGACTTCAAAAAATCTGATCTACAAAATAGTTTCGTAAAACTTTTGAAGTTCAGGATTAAATATTTCATGGGATAGCATAAGAGACTTGTAAACTGAAAAATGTGGATTATTTTATATGCGTTTGATTCGAAAAATGGAATATGAATGATGTTTTTCAAAAAGAGCACTTATGAGATCTTTATTAAATTTTATTTTAAACTGTCTTAAACTACAAATAGAGAAATTTTAAAATATATATTGTCTGAATCATTGAACTAAAACCCTGGAAATCATAAATACTTTTATTTTGATTCAATACTTATCAAGCAATTATTCATTCATTGACTAACTCTTAATAAAAACTATTAAAATTTAAAATACATATTGAAACAAAGTAACGATTAATGAATGAATAATTGATAAGACAATATTCATAGTGAAATATTTGGAAAAACCTAAAGTTCTAACTTTGATTCAAAGACATAAGAATTTGTGAGTTAACATATTTTAAAATAAAATTCAATAAAGAACTCAAAAGTACTCTTTTGAAATACATCATTGGTCAACATGAAAAAAATGAAATTATTTTTACCTAATTCTTGAACACTTCCGACACAAGTAGTCAACAATTGCTGTTCAATAGTTTTTGATTGAGTTAACTGAGGATTACTTTTATGTTCACTATTACTATCATTTAATGTATTTGTATTAATATTATGAAAAGCAGGCAATGATAGCATTCCATTAGCAGTTCGGCCGGCATTCAAATGTGCGAAAGGCTGCAAAAGTCCCCAAAAGTCACTGTTATTTGCAATACAAGTGTCCAATAGATTAGCTGTTAATACAAATTCATTGATTTGCATCGATAGGCACTGAAGTATAATCTCTTCCAATAGGTTTTCAATGGCTGAAGTCAAATAAATGGCCGCATATTCGCCAACAAAGTTACCCATTTTCACGTCACACATCCATCGGTGAAATTTTCCCACTGAAAACTGTAGGCCAGCTCTCACTGATTTTGATTGTCTGAAATTGTCGGGTCCGCTGACCGCGAATATAGCGGCCGCTCTGTGACCAGATTTTATACATGAATCAGCTAATGATGTGCTCAGAACCACTTTTATGGCTCCACATATTTCGTGTTTTGTACACATTCCTATTGTTTCGATACAAAATTCTATTAATCATCAAAACTTTTTTGAAAATTGTGAAAAAATTGAACGATAATTTGCAATAAATTATTTCTTTTTTAAAGGGCTCGAAAATTAAGAATATGTAACCTTCAAAACAATTCTCTTTGATCTTAATGTTTAAGCTAAATGTTTAACTTTCTGAAATGTTTTCATATTTTCGAACTGAATGAAAATAATAAGCTCTAATTTTTACTATTGATTCATTCGTTAAATTATTTTCATTCATAATTGATAAGTAGTTGAATAAAATTCATAATTGGTTACCTAAACACAAAAAAGTAGTTTAAATTCTGAGCTTAAAAGTTTAGGTCAAAATGTTTGGGATTTTTTAGGTCTATGTGTCTTAGCTCTGGTCTTATTTTAGTCCATTTAACCATTCAATATTTCTTAAGCCCTTTAAAGTAAAAAAAAGTTTACATATCTGCAAAATATAGTTTAATTAGAGAAATCTAACTTTATTTCTATACAACAAAATCCTATTTAAGTTTAACTTAAGATTTATTCCTCAAAAAGCAAAGTAAAGACAGTTAAAAAAGAAAACATCGATCGAAAAGTTTAATGTAAAACCTGATTAATTTTAATTAATTTCAAATAGTTTTCTAATACTTCACAAGTTATTAGAAAAATAAAAATTATTTGAATTGGAATAAAACTATTTGAGGCTTAAGTTTTTGTCAAAAACACAATAATTTGATTCCTAAAGACTTTAATATGACTTTTAAATAGTTTTAGACAAAAAACAGATTAATAGGTAGTGAACAAAAAATAGATACCTAAAGATCGGGCAAATCTTTGTGCTTCACTCGCAATACGAACTAACGGTCTTTGAAGCAAATATGATAAACGCGGCACTGATTCCATTGATATTCTGTTTAATTGGTTTTTAAGCCTTCCCTGTTGTAAAAGTCTTAAGACGTCGTGATTATTCCATGGATAGTGTTGTAGTTCTACAAGACGTGAATGTGAGTCAATCCAAACGAAGTCATCGCCAGCACTCGTTATATTAGTTCCGATTGTCTCTAACGATGAATGACGTATTAAGCGCCGAAATGTTGGCTCATATTCACTGCCGGAATAGTTTGATGAATATGTGGACGTCGAGTGACCACCTGTCAACGTTTCGAATGGATTTTTATTATATTTCATTAGATATTGTTTATTATCACAACTTTTTATGCATAATAATTAGTGTCTAATCTCTAAAGTGGTCTTCAAATTAATCAAAAATTATATTTAGATCAACTGAATATAATGTCAAGTCCTTTAACGCACAGTTTATATCTTTGACTTTTTTGTAATTATGATTAGTATTCATACAGTTTTCAAAGACAAAAAAATCAAAATACTGTACTTTTTGGGACAAGTTCACAAAGTTTATGATTTTATGCAAAATTACCCAAATATGAGAAAAAATAAGAAAAATAAAAGGTCATCAAAATTTTGACTTTTTTCGACATAAATATGCAAATTTTTAAAAATTGCTATATTTTTATCTTGTTACTTTTTCGCTTTTTACTATTACTTAACATAATTTTCAAACAGCTTTTTGATAAAATTTTTTATCCTTATCTATTTGCAACATTTGATGGCATCCGATATAAACATAGAAGGAGGTTAGTTAGGGATTTAGACCTCTTTCCAAGATTTCTGGAAAAATACTTTGATTTTGACGACAATTTTAGATAAAATTTCAAAAGTATTCAAAAACTAAAAGTTTTCGATATAATAAAGTCAGAAACTTTTAACTTTCAAAATAACAACTACTTTAAGATATTTTTTCTTTTCAATTAATCAACTTGTAAAAAGTTAGACTTATCAAAAAACTTGATTGATTTTTTGAAAATTCAAAATAAAATAATTCAGAATAATTTAAAAAACTGTTCTTTATAAAAACGATGAGTTTTGAGTCCAGAGGGGTCTTATCTATGAAATGAAATTCTAAACCTGAGTATTATATTGTTCTTAACTTAAGAAACTTATAAAAAAGTAAGTTTTGAAAAGTTATAAATTACAAACCGTGATGTCTTAACGACATTTGTTCAATGGCTACTCGAACGCAATCCAATTGTCCAATCGATGAATTCTCGCTGCTATTAGTAAAAATATTTTCATTATCTCTTTTCCTTGATTTCAATCCACTTTTCCTCAAATTCGAGTGTCTATTAGTTATAAACTGATTAACTCTTTCATCAGTATTCAGTTTCCTCTGATGTAAACTCAATATATTCGGAGGCATTTCAGAGGCTAATAATTGACCAATTTTTGCATTATTAACATCGATGTCATCAGTTGGCGATGAACTGAAATACGAAGATCTAGTGTCACTCATACTCGCGTGTCCTGAAGACCTGTTTTCATCACTGGATGACCCGCCATAACATCCTTGTCTTACTTTACCATTAATGGCAACTCTTTGCTGGCCATTAGTGTTATCATCGGTGACAACAGTTGCCGGCGATGCGAAACATAAGATATTTCTTCGCCTGGACTTTAATTTAGATAAAACTTTCTTTTTATTGATTATATGATCGCCATCTGAAGAGGATTTGGATAGAGATCCACACTCTGTAGTCGATGGCGAGTCTTTGATCAAGTGATTCATTAGCATAACTGCAGTTTCATCTGCATTGCAATCATTTTGATCTATAGCTGTCGTTGATTTTGATGAAAAACATATTTGTTCGTATATTTTCGATGGCGTTGTTATGAAAGTTCGTGGTTTGGGAGCAGTTAATGGCTGTTTGATTGGTGGCGTCTCACGAATTGGTTTTATTAACTTCTGTGGTGTTTGACTTGTGCCCGAACCTTAATTTAGATTTCAATTTATTAGTTTACTTGTGAAATATATCGTTAAATTGAATACCAATTGAAATTTCAATTTATTGCTACCACTATTGCATTATAATAGTTAACAATTTTGATTTATGCTGAGATTTAAATTATTATTTTATTGTTCTTGAAATTTAAACAGCTTTTCGATCAGTTGAAATCGAGATAAACTGACAAATTATGCATTAAGAAAAACAGAATGATAATTAACTAGATTTTGCCATTTTTAGATTTTCAATGATTCTTACAGTTCAGTCAAAAAAATAAATCCAATTTTTCACTTGCGTTGTGATTATAGATAAGATTTATTCGATTAAGTCATAAGTTTTATTCAAGTTTTGAATCGATTAAGACTAATTACAGACCGATTAGTTCTATAATCGATGAAAAACGGATTTCACTTGATTCAAATTTCGATAAAACTTATCATAAAAAACTTTTTAATCTTGTTAACAATGACTATATAAGTTTGAGATATTATTTCTGACTTCATATAAAAATTAATCTTACTATCAATAAAGTTTAACCAAAATCCAAAGGCTATTAGTTATGCAATTATTTTAATACTTTAAGCATTAAACGAAATTGTTTCTGCTTTAAAGAGTTATCAAAGTGAACATTGGAAAGAAAAAAAGCCTTAACTTATAAGTTATTTCTAAAATAAGTTAACTTTATTATCAATGTATTAGAATTATGAACTATTGTCACACTTTAAAAATAATTCAATTACTAAATCTTATCAAAGAACAAATTTAATAAATCTGTTTTATGACTGAAAATCAGAGCTTTTATTCAAAAAATGTTCATTCATTGATAGTTCTGATTATTAATCACAAGATTTCCAATATTATAAATAAATGCCTTCAACTATTTGTTTGAAATTAAGTAAAATTTGATGAGTTGAGAATTCTAAGACAGTTATAAAATTAATTTATAAGTTAAGGCTTTTAAGCTTTAGATTTGAAAATTCTTTGTATAATTGAAATAATGAAGTTCATTATGACATAAATAAGCCATTTAATAGCTTTCAATTAAATTTTTAAATTTCATTCCGAATGTATAAATATAAAAGTCTTTTATCTAAACTTTTATGATTTCATAATAAAAGTTAAATTTCATTAAAACTTATTTGATATAAAGAATGCTTACCCGCAGACTCTCTTCCGGACACATTCTTGACGGGTGACGAAGATTGAAACGGAGATAAAGAGAATTTAGGCGAACCATCGCTTCGATTCGTAATATGACTCAATACAGGAGCAGAACCCCCGACAGCGTCGCGTCTGAATGGACTCAAAGGAGTGTTCGGTCTGACCATTGCCTGGTCTTTAACAGGACTCGTTCTGGCATTCATTTGCGATAAATCAGATGAAGTGCAATGACGTGACAATTGCTGCTGTTGTTGTCCAACAACACGTCGAGGTTTCGGTCTTATTATTTCGGGGGATATTTTGTTAGCGTTTATCTCAAGTTTTGACGGAGAAAGTGATGTCTGTTGTGATAATTGGCATGAAATTTGTGGCGTATTTTTCAGCATAATTTACAGACGAATTTTGATCTTATTCTGAAATGAATAAGAATTTTATTTATTTCTCTTGATTAAAAAATTGCATTTTTATGACTTCAAAACTAACTTAATTATGCAAAAGATATATATTTTTGACAATTAGGATAATTTATTGATATTTAACCCGTAATCTAAACAGCTTTCATAAGTTTCTGATAAAAAATGAGTTTAAAAATCACTGTCAGTCTGAGTGATAGTTTGAAAATATTCTGCTTCAAGTCATGAATCAATATTTTAAGTCTGAAATTATGTTCAAATGAATGCTGTTTTTCAAAAAGAGTACTTTTGAGATCTTTATTGAATTTTATTTCAAACTTTTTTAAACTACGAATCGAGAAATCTCGAAATAAATGAGCTTTAAGTCTAAAAAACACTTAAGAAATACCTCAACTAAAAACTATTTTTTATAATTTTCTGTGAAAAAAGTTTTGTTAACCAAAGTTTGGTATCTATTGATTCAATATTTTTTATCAGTGTTTTATTCATTGACTAACTTTTAATGAAAACTATGAAAAATGAAAACAAAAATTAATACTCAAGAATTGAATCATTTATAAGATAGTATTGATAGCAAAATATTTGAAAAAACCTAAATAAAGAAATATAAGACTTTGTTGTTTAACACATTTTAAATAAAATTCAATAAAGATCTCAAAAGTGCTCTTTTGAAAAACATCAGTCAAATCTACTTAAATAGAATTTAATTTTTGAATGAACACTAAATAAATGGTTTGAACATCTTTTTCAGAGGTTAAGTAAAGGGTCAGAGTTTTCTCATTTTAATCATAATAAGAATACAAAATATTCTCAACTCAAAAATGAATTCAGTTAATTATTTGAAAAGTTTATCAAAACAAACAGACCAATAATTAAGTGCTGCAATTATGTCTTGAAGTATTGCAAATAATTACCAATTTTTTTAGATTAATAACAATTTTATTATTATAGAAATGACATTAACTTAATAGAAGTGCATATCATTCGAGTGCTTAAGACATAGAAATCGAGAAAATGCGTGTTTGACTCGATGTCACCTCAAGACAAAATTTATTACAAACTTAAAATCGTATAAATAAAAAATGAAATAATGTATAAACAAATTGCATGATTTTTCGAACAGAGATTTCCTCTTTTATGAACTGTTATTATAATTTCAATAGTGGCTTATCCTTAAAAAGTTCAAGTCTTTCAACAATTAAATACAAATTCAATTTTTTCTATCTATTGTTATTCAAACAATTGATAATTCTCTGTAAGTGTAAGTTATTATTAAGTTTTATAACTATAGTTTGCGTTGAATTTATAATTTTTTAAAGCTATGAAAATGAAACGCCACTGATTTGGAGCAAACTTTAATAATGACTTATAATTATGTTTTGGCGTTATTTAAGTTTATTTCTTGATTTAAACCCCAAACTACTAGTTTTCTTGCATAAAATAAATGTTATCCTTAGGCCAGTCATTTGGCATAAATGACAATTAATTATAATTATTATTATTATTGCATCGAAAACTTTGATTATGCCTTTGCTTCAAATCTAGAATATATTATATTAATATTAACTTATATAAGCTTCGAGTGCATATATAAGCAAGGGGAGGGTGAAGGGGGTTTAAGACACTACCTTAAAAGCTCAAAAATCTACCCCTCCTTAAGACTTTTTGTAAAATTATTCGGTTTTCAGGACAATTTTTGACAAAGATTCAAGAGGAATAAAAATAATTATAAGAGTTTTCAAGATATTGAAAATTTAATAACAAAATAATGATTAAAAATATATTTATGATTAAACATTAAGAACAATAACTCTAAGATATTTTTTTTAAATCAAAAAATGTTATATGTTGAAGACTTGCTGAAAAAATTCATTAGTTTTTTTTAAAATTGAAAACAAAGTCTCTTAGAAAAATTCTAAATAAACGATGAGTTCCTCTTGTGAGTGGGGTGTAGTCAGAGAGAGTCAAGGGGGTGTCAAATCTCATCGTTTTTATAAGGGGATATTTTCTGAAATCGAAGTTTTTTTATCTTATTCGAATTTTTATCAAGAATTGAATTAAAAACAAACAAATTCCTCAAGAAATCTTGGGGAGGGTTCCGATGTTTGAGCTTCGAATATAGAGTGTACCCTCCCTTCCCTTTCCTTGCTTATGTATTTTGCTTATGTATGTTCGAGTGTATAATAATATAATCTAAAATAGAGTTTAATAACACTGAAATGACATAAACGACAACATGAGATAATATGATAGATCATTCTGGACGTTGAAAAGAAGATAAACTATATTTATCTTGACTTTTGCTGAATTTTTAAAGGGATTTAAATTTATTTTCTGATTTAAAACAAGATTTTTATTCCTTTAGAAAATTTATAATAATTTTTTCCCATAGAAAAGGTTACGCAAAATTAATTCTTTACTTTGTATAATAAATTTGTTTAGAAAATTTCTAATGTATCACATCATTGAGTATTTTATAAATGATGCACAAAAGTGCTTAACCTGTTTCTGCTTTAATAGATGTGAATAGTGTCACGAAAATTAAATTTATTAACGATGTTATGCTTATTGTTTCAAAAGTGCTCATTAACTAAGTGTAAATTTTTTTGAAAAGCACTTAAAAATTATTGATTCATTGAAAATGTCAATAAAGTCACGAATGATAGCATAGCTTCTATTTGTTTAAACTCAATATTCAGTACTCACTTGTCAGATATGATCATTCATTAAAAAGAATTTTTTCTCGTTTAGAATTTTCTGTCATATCAATGAGAAAATCAAAAAAAAAAATATATTTTCTGAGAAATTTTAGACAAAATATTTTTTCTAAACTTTCTCATAAGAATGAATTATTTAGAATTTATAGCAATTTTGTAAGAAAATACATGAGAAATTATTTTTAATAGCCCTATAAAAGTAGTAAACATTTTCAATTACAAATTCAAGTTTAATTTTTATTAGTTTTTTATGTTTGTGAATTCGATTTAAATATATGTTAATGATATGAAAATAGAGGTTAATGAATATTTTGCTTTATTTCATGGTTTCTAAATAATTAACTTAATGTTAATTACGATTTCATAGAAGAAAAATGTGAGAAAAAAGTTATCAGTGATAACTAATAATGATTATTCAGTAACTAATTGTTGTTTTCGAAAATTTCAATGATTATAATCAATTTGTGTGAACCTTTACAGAGCTCGCTATTTATTCCCGAATTATAATTAAAGTTTTTGACATTTGATTGTCAAATATTGAATTATTAAGCATTTAAGCACCTTTTGCATAGCTATGTAATTATTTATGCTTAAAAATGATCCTTCACTTATATTAAGGACAGGAAGTTCTTTAATAATCATAAATCAAATTAACAAAGTCAAAAAAAAATTCATTAAAATAACTTTGAAGTTGTCTCTGGAATATTTTTGCACAAATAAAAGCTCATTCAATTGAATGTTTTATTTTTTAAACTATCACTTTTTTAATTATGGAAAAAACATTCTAATTTATTGAACTTAGATTTTGAGAAAATATTCCGCAAAAACTATATAAGGAAAATATTTTCATTACCAAAATATCGATTTTAATTATTAGGACATTTTTATAGCTAAGCTATAATTAATCAAATTCTGCCTCCAAATACATTAAGCTTCAAAACTTGGGGCAAATTTATAGCTACTGAAGATATTGTGCAGCCAAATAACTATTTAGTTAGGATTTCAATTGGGTATTATTTTATTTCACGTCTCAATAATTTAAAGTTATTAAAAGATATCATGAATTTTATCAAAGATTGAATGCAAACAATGCATAATAAGGAAATACTATGATTAATGCTTTAGTAATAAACTGGATCTTTAGAAAAAAAAGAGAAAAGGAATATAACTGAAGACGTATGACTTGCCTCGAAGGCAAATACAGTACTCTAAGAAGTGAACGCCTCTAAAATGAAATGAATGGCATCAGAAAGACATCTTCAATGAGACTTCACTTATAAATAATGACCGGATCTCTTGGATAAATGTTTTGTATCTTATATTTTATATCTAACTTCTAATTAAGTCGGAATATTTTACTTTTAGCTGAGAAAACATTACCTTTAAAACACTGATAAAATTTTACTTAATTTTGAAATTAAAAAATACTTTGAAGACTTTCAAAACTTTCATGCGATCATTAATATGATGAAAAGCATTGAATTTTTTAATATTTTGAATGGCATCACAAATATGTGATTTACATATAATCAGACTATATGAGGATTGAAATGATTTGGATTTACATATAATAAGAACTATATGAGGACTGAAATGACTTGAATACAATTCATATTTAAAAATATCTTATGAAAGTAGATCATTGTTTAGATATCTAATTATAATAAATATAATCTTATGTTAAATCTTAGTTTTTGATTGATATCTTTGGGTTAATCACATAATCACAAACATTTTAAGGGTATATTTAAAAACTGATAGTGAAAATTCGATTCCTCTTCAGCACACAAAACTTTTAAATGGATAATAAAAATTAATTCAATGCTACTGTAGATTAAAGTTATTTTATTGCCTGAAAATATTCTTGAATAAAAACAGATAAGAAACTCATTAGAGGCTCCCTTACAAGTAGCTCTTCTGCATCTAATCAAATGTCTTACATGTTAGAAATGAGAGGAAAAATAAATTTATGACAATTAGGTTCTGTTACTTTGGGCTAAACCAAAGGCTCTCAAACAGTTTTATGCATTCCTGTAGTGGTACGCGAACAGGTGGTACACCTTTGTGAAAATCGATATCATTTGAGAATAAGTAGATTTTTTAGACAATTTATTAATAAGATCGAAATGAAATGTGAAATAAGCTTTAAGTCTGCACCATATGTAAGCAAGGGGAGGGTGAAGGTGATTTTAGGCCTACCTTCTAAACTAAAAAATCTAGCTCCCCCTAACATTTTTGGATAAATTTTTCGGTTTTCATGACAATTTTTGATTAAAATTTATAATAAATAAAAAAAAAATTTAAGAGTTTTATGGATAACATAAATTTTATGACAACATAATGGTTAAAAATAAACCTGTGATTTTTTGAGTGCAAAAATCATTAGACTTTCAGAACAACTATTTTAAAATATTTTTTCATTTCCAATGTGTGTTTTATGTTAAAGAGTTGATGAAAAATAATATTGATTTTTTGTAAAAAAGAAAAAATTTAAACTAAAATATTTTTGAAAAATTCTAGCGAAAATTCCCCAATAAAAACGATGAGATAACCCCCTCCACCTTCCAATAGGGTATTGCTTATGTATGATCTGCACCTTTATCAGTTTATTTTACATTTTACTAAACTTCTCTTTTTTACTGAGTTGATGCAGTTTTTAATAAGATCTCGAAATTAAGAGGATGAATATCGAGATTCGTGAAATATTTGGCTCAAATTTTAATATAAAATCAGATGTTCCTTTATTTGATGTCTAAATGATACTATTCTCGAGCTGTTTTCTCGCAATTATCTGTTGAGGGATTGAGTGGTACCTGGACTCAAATATCATGAGAACTACTGGGCTTTACAGCGAAAAACTAGATTTACTTTTAGTATCATATGATGTTCAGTTCTATGAGAAAATAGTTTAAACCAAAAAGTTTACTGAAGATCAAATTCTTAGTTTAAGAAGTTGTATTACATCGTAGCATACAAAATATGTATTTTTAATAACCTTGTTATCAAAAATTCATACTCAGTCCTAAGAATTGAATATTTCCTAAAATTCAATCACGTATTTCTCTTTTGATATTAACAACTTTCATGATTAAAAAAAAAATAATTTTAATCCTATCTTCAGCATAAATAAACTAAAACTCATGTCTATGAGAAAAATTCAAGTTTAATTACAATATAACCTGCGGAATATTCATATATTTAGCAAATGCATATAGAATTTAAAAGTGTTCAATGACTCATATATTAGTGGAAGCTTTTCATTGACTAAATACGCCTTAAGCTGTAAATTCCAGCAAAACATTATTCAAAGTATAAATAATTTAGCCGAAGGCTTAATAAATTGTAATGAAAGAGAAGAAAGAATAAATTTTCTCAATTTTTTGAGACAAAATAATACTTATGAAAGAGGAAAAACTTCATAAAAAGTCTAATGTTTAAGAGTAACGATATTTAAATAGTTTGAAAGTAAAATTTAATTGAATCAAAATTCAACCAGATCATAAAAGTTATGAAACTTGAATAATAGATTCTTTGAACATGAATTAGTACAGGAAAAGAGTATATTAAAGGGGGTTCAAAAAAATAAATAATCAGCTCTTCATATACTTATTCCCAGAACTTAACAATTAAGATGAAATCAATTCCGAACTTTCCTAACATTTATTATACATTCTAAAGTAGCTAAAGTTTTCTCAATACTAATAGTGGGTGCTAATTAGTCTTCTAAAAGTAGTTTCCCATATAATTAACAGGCAATTAATTAAAAAAATTTCCTTTAAAAATTTCTTCACAGGAATGAACTTTTTTCTCATATATATTCCGGCTATAAGTCCTCTATAAAAACAACATCAAAATGGTTAGGATTCTTATGCAAAACTCATATCAAATTACTCTATAATTAATTTATTCCTATTTAAAAAAAACCTTGAAGTCTGTTTCTTAAAAGAGATGAGTTTGGAATTGATTATTGAATTTATTGCTATTTTTTATTCATTGCATGATTTACAGTGATCTCAATTCGATCTTCGATTGAATTAAACTTTAACAAAAAATACTTTATAAATATTTATTTCGAAACAAAACCAGATTTTACTCAAGCGTATAAGTAATGCATATAAAATACAAAATAATTTATAAACGATAAAATCAATTTTATACTCTTTGAAAATAAATAATTCAGATTTATTTCAAGAACCTTTTATTTTATTTATTTTTTTCATAAGATATTTGTCTCTCAGCTATTTGTCCAATGAATAAAAAATTAAATAAAACACCCAATTATAGGTATTTTTTATTTTTCTCAAATAAATTAAAAGCTAAGTCATGATGTGGTTAAGTGTTTTTGAAAAAATTATCTGATTCTCAACTGAAACTATTTAAGAATGTGGAAAAATTCGGATATTTTCTCATAGGAATCACTTTTAAAATTATAGGAAAATACCTATTGATTTACGAAAATTACTTGAAAGTGGATGAGTTTCTATAAAATCTTAGTCGAAAACACATTATAAAATCGAAAACTGACCGAACAAGAGAGATATTACGTGAAACTCATAATCTTGCGGTACAGAATGGGATCCAGTTAATACTGTTTTTGGTTTTTAGTGTGTCCAGAATTTCATGGATAAGAAAAATGTTCTTATATTGTTGAAGCGCGAACTTTATCCAAATTGCAAACTAGGGTTAAGAGTTTTTGTTTTCTATTCATAACTTCCGTTAAACAATACTTGAAGACCATTAACTCTAGTTTGCAATTAAGGTGAATCTCAGGCTATCAATAATATAGAACTTTTTCTCTTATTGGACTTCTGGGACATACTGTACAAACTCAACTTCAACCTTAAATTATTACTGTTTGATTCACTAATCGAAAGAACATGCGATTTCCTGATTTTTTATGCAAAACGAGTGTCTCCTTAAAATTTATTGAATACAGTCTGCAAAATAGCTATAAATAACTTGCGATAAATCATTGTAAAAACATTTCTCGATTCCTGAAGCCAATGAATTAGAAAATTTCGAACTAAAATTTGAGCCCAAGCTCAAGGAAATCAATATTATGCGCATATCATTGAATTTTATTTTTTATGTATATTTCAAGGCGTTTGAATTAAGATCAAAAATCATAATTTGCAATCAATTATTCAATGGATCATTTTCTGAGATATGTCTGAAATGCAAATAAGAGTTTGCGTGGGAATCGATCGAAAATAACTATTTTTTCTATTGATGTTTAGGGTTTTTCGTTAACATTTCTAATATTAATTAAGATTATATCAAAACTTTTTTGAGGTGAAGGAGAAATCTGATGGCGTTTTATGTTTTTTCCATCAAGTTTTTCATTAAGTTTCCATTATTCATGTGACAGGATTTGACAAAATATAATCTCTTCCTTACACGGAATAAATTAAATAAAGATAAACATTAAAAAATTCTCAAGATAAATTTGACTCAAATAATTAGAATCAATTTCAAAAATTAGAAATTCAAATAAAAGCCGATTCGATTGAATTTTAAATTCTTAAGTATTAAGTCATTTGACATTTGAATTCCGCTCAATCATTGATTTTCACTAGGCTTGTGATAAAAAATTTGGCGCTTTGAACAATTTGTTTTACTGGTAGTATCAAAAAGTTTGAAATTTCATTTGTAATATTATTTTCATTAATTTCTGTTGCATTAAATCTATTAAATTCCTCAATGAGTTAGTGATGAGTCATATTCTTGTACAAGTATTTTATGTATCGCTTTGAATACACTGTTGAACTTAAACTATTCAAATGATTGAAATTTTATCTTTATTATCGACATTTTATTGAATTTCTTTCAACCTATTCATTGAAAAGGAGTATTTGAAGGATTAAAAAAAATTTCATGCCTTCAGGCTATCATAATTTGCTATTCATTCGGCTTTAATTACACTTTCCTTATTGTTGCAAATCTAGTAATGTTTATAAGTCTGAAAGAGCACGCGTTGGCTCTAATCATAGCCATTGAATACTAAAAAAAACTTGAATAAAAACGTGATTTACAATATTACCGGTCGAAAGATTGTTCAAAAGGGACACGTTCTGCAAAACAAACATTAAAATGATTTGCATTTTTCAATACATGTACTGTAAACAAATTTTCTGCATTCATAAAACTACTCGATTGAAACCTTGCATATCATTTAGCAATATTTCTGATGGGGTTATAGTTAGCACCAGAGGTCAAACGCTATTTGCCTAAAGTGAGGCATTTGGCCCCAGATCATAATTCTGATTATATCACACTTTGCCGAATTTAATTTCGCTGAAAATTTGTTTACTTAGCTCAAAATATAAATATGTATCAATATATTATTCTAAATACCCTTTAGGATTTTAGGAACTTACTTTAAACAAAAGGTTTACAAGTGAGTCTCAGGAAAATACTATTACTGTTAATAATATTCAAGAAAAATAATTTCAAATTTTTTCATTTCATTACGATTAATATTCAATAGAATTCTTGTGCGTTAGCAAATCTATCTCTAAAGTTTGATTAATATTTGTGCCTTTTTTGGTTAATAGAAATTCAGCAAAATTCTTTATCAAGTGAAAAATTTCTTGAACTTAAACCAAATTGAGATAATAGTTTTGTATGAATATTTTTAGCTAAGGTGAAAATATTTTATTGAACAAGGTTTTCAGCGAAGTGGGAAATAATCCATAACTTTATAGCAAAAATATTTCTCTAAATACTTCTGACGAAGCATTTCATGTTAATTATGATTACTAACGAAGAACAACAGCAACTATTTAGGCTCTCCTCATCTTATGAGTTTCCTCTCTTTTATTTCTCTCTATCAATCTATCCTAACGTCATGTGTCAGTCAATTGTTATTAAATAACTGCCATTTGGGTGATGTATCACCGAAAGCAAAAAAGGCTACAACAAATCGCAAACTGCGAACAACTTTTTTCTCTTTCTACTAACTTGAATATATTTATGAGATATAAACTTAACGGAATGATGATAATGATTGCTGGGAATATTTTTTGATCGGATCAATGTTCTGATGGTCGCTGGCCTTCAAAATATAATCATTAAATAATGTGAAGTATATGAGGAAAAATTTTATTTTTCGCTATAATATTAAATTATTTATTTTTTCCCTTTTTTAATATTACACTTAAGTTAGAAAAGGAAAAAATTTTGTCATTAAAGCTTTTGATGAGTACGACGAAAAAGCTTTTTCTATTTTTCATTTCAAAACTACTTCACATCAATAATTGATTTGAATTTGAGTTAAAGAGTGTTCAATAATTTGAATGATAATAACTGATCAGTCACTTAACAAACTGTTTTCTTAATCTTGAACCTGATTCTTATCACCATAATCTTCAGTAAAAACAAGAATTTCTATAGAAATTAAATTAAATTCACGAATAATGATTGATTTTTAACAAAAATTAACAAGTTTTTTGTTAATTAACATCCTTTAAATTTCGAACAATGTATAAGATTGTTATTCAAATTGATTGAAAATATAATATTTGATGAAAGGGTTTAAATATCTAACAAATTAAAATGTTTTCGCACTTAAAATATTTATGAAGATTTTTTCTCATTGGAAGAAAATAATAATTATTGTAAATGAATTTTAAGCATTATTCAAGAGCTTCTTTATTAATGAATAGTCTTAAGCATTATCTTATCTCAAGACTTATTTTTCATAAATCATAATTAATGGATCAAAACTCAAACGTTTCAATAATAAAATTAAATAACAATGAATTTTAATGACAAATGAAAATAATTAATGAATCCTTTTATCAGATATGAATATATGAAAAATTTTCTGTTGCTTATAATCATGAGATAAGGTTTTATCATTATTTTCGTATATTTTTCACGCATTTATACTCTAAAACATGAGAAGTTATACTGAAAGAAGATTAAAATCTAAAGAATTCTGTTTGTGTTCAATAAATTTTATGCATACAAAAGTCATTTTCTCATCTCTTATTCATTTTTCTTTCAAAATCTTTCACCCATTCTTTAAGACATAAATCATTATTTGTTAATTAATAAGTGAATCATTGCATAGCAATCTATCCTCAAGTTAAGTATGACTACAATTATTATAACCTTTTAATACAGAAGAAAATTATTTATAACTCATTAAGTTTAATAAATTATCATTTTTTGAGAGCATGACTAACGAAAATATGCATTTTTGGTTTTGTGTTTTCAAAAAAGTTTTATCTCATGTCTTAATGCGATAAACATTCTTATTATAGGCTTTTTTAAGGCATAGCTTATAATAACATTGAAAGATACAGAATGAAAAAACTAGTTATTCAAAGATAAGTCGAGAAAATTATTGTTTACAGTCATCATATCTGTGAATAGTGAGAATTTTTTTCGTAAGTATTATAATCATAATACCAAAAATGATGACCACTAGAATAAGTTAGTTAACAATTTATGATTTTTGCTACGATTTCACGCTTTTCTTCACTTCAATACTTCAAAACATGAATTTAAATAAATGGAAAATTTAGGTTCTCCTTAAATATTTAGGAATTTTTTTTATTCTTCCTGACATGAAACAAGATTTTTTCGAAATATGTTTTCGATTAGGATATAAAATATTGATAGATTGGTCCATAAGTAAAATCAAAAATTCTTAATTATTGTAAAAATTCCATTTTAGTCTTGAAAACTATAATCAATTCAATTTAATTATAGTAATACCCACTTAATATACATTCAATCATCAAGTATTGAAAGATTAAGTATTATTAAGTTGAAATCATTTCAAAATATCGAAATTCAAAACATCGAAAACCTGTTTTTGATGCCAGAGTAACTAATTTTCATAATTTTAATACAATTTTCTAATACAAAAAAATTTATAGATAATTCGTATTCACAAATTGATTAAATCATATGAAATACTATATTAAAGGCTATCAAAAATATCGCTTTAATTTATTCAATTTTGATAAGATTTTATGAATTTCTAATTATTTCTCACACATTGAAGTTTTGAAATGAAAAATTCATGAACACAGTTATCATTTATTGATAAAAAGTAATTCATATCCTTTAGATATCAATAACAGGGTTTCGATGTTTTGAACTTCGAAGAGTATTCATGAAGTTAATTGAAGTTTTTGTTGTAGGCAAACATTTTTGCTTTAAAATCCCTGACATAAAAAATAATTTTCTCGCTTTATATAGAAATAAAAATTCTCACAGAGAAAAAAGTTATGCTTAGTTTCGATCGGAATACTGTTGTAATAATAATATTTACATTACTTAAACATTCCATTGGAAGAGTCAAAACGTTTTATTATTTAAGTCAATGAAAAAAAGTTTCACATGTCATAAAGGAATTTATACGCTTGAAAAATAAATCTGCATTTAATTATTTTCCTCCTTATAGGAAACAACACTTCAATCTTATTAATGAATATCATCTCTGGTGTCAAAATAAAATACTTTCAAAGAGTTAAAGTATTTGAAAAATATGAACAATTCATTTAATGCACTCAATTATGCGAAGGTTTTTCACTACGAGATAAGCAAACATTTAAATGAGGTCTCATATCATTTATTGATAACCTTGTATTTGAATAAAAATTTCAAAAGAATATTTTCATAATTACAGCCATTCTTGTTAACGGAATACAAAATTTTTATTTTTCATGTAACTCAATAAAAATTCAATATTGATTATGCAAAAAAATGATTAAATAAATAAGAAGTGTTAATGAGAGAAATGAGTGTTTTAGGATAAAAATCGGTGACTTCTCAGTTACCGAATTTCATTTTATCGAAAATTTGCCAGAAAATAAAGTTATTTGAAGTAACTTAGCATGTGTTTAATTAATTATTAGGGCCTAAATACAAAAATGTCTTGAAATAGTTTAAATTGAAATGACCATATTACAATTCATCGAAAAATAATTATTATGGAAATTAAGCCAGAAAATAATGTTATGTCGAGTAACATGAGTATACATTAGGGCACAAATACAAAAAATATGTTATTCATAAAAATTGAAATGATCAAATTACATTTCGTCGAAATCTAGCATTTCTGATTAAATACAACATCATTATCTAGAAAATTATCGACAAATTATCTAAAGTGAAATTCGGTAAAACGGAATATAATCTAAAAATCATGAGGAATTAGACCTCATCTGAGAGAGAGAAATGATAATAATTAAGAACTAAATATACTGTTATATCGTTTATTCGGCAAAACGTGACTCGTTATTGAATAAAAAATAGAAATAATAAAATTATATTTGATATAACAATCATAACATATAATTTCATTTGAACTAAAAATAAAAATGAAAGCAAAATATCATCACTGAAAAGATTCTGTGTTATACTGTTTGAGAAGAAGATAGATTGATATCAAGTAAAGAAAAGATTAGCATTATTTCATGCTTTAATTTTTCAAAAAAGCACTTTTTTCCTCTTATGACAGACAGTGAGAGCCAACCCGTCTTTGATGTTAAGGATTTTAAGCGTAGGTTTTAATGCATTGCATACCAGACATAATTTCGCGCTTAAGTTATATATTTTCCAAAGGGATTGGTTTTGAGGAATGAAAATGAATTGAAAGAATTTGGGAAATAAATAATTTAACTTCAAATAAACCGTATTTTTATTTGAAAAGAAATCAACACTTGAATTATGGCATCGAAGAAGAGATAATAATGAAGTTTAAAAGTTTGAGAATTCGCTTATCAATCAAAATAAGAAATAATTATAAAAGTTTTGAAATCATAAATATTCAATTGAATTATTTATCACTAATTTATTACTGAGAATAATAAAAATAGATTCCAAACTCACCACAAAAATCCGGTAGAATATGATTAACACTTATGTGAAAACTCGAGAGTTTGGTAGTATTTCCTAAAAGTTTTGTAAATTGACATTCAGTTTATTCCAAATAAGTTTTGCTGTATTTTTCAAAGTCAAGTTTTAAGTGATTTTTTCCATAAAAGCAAACGCGTCAATGATTTTGAGAAAAATTGCAAAGAATTTAATTTAAAGCATAACTCAATAATTTTTACGACTCATTAATTATTTGATTGAAAAGCGATAATAAAATAAAAAGATTATAAAACACTCCGCTGAACAAAATTGAGTTTTTGTCACACATATAGTAATACAAATTAGTCTTCAAAGTATAATAGGATAAAAAAAATTGACATTCAGTTTGTATACTGTTATCAAAAAAAATAATTACATTAAACACTAGAGAAATACTTTTCTCATTGAGGAACAAATTGTTCAAATATTTTGATTGTTTTTATATTTGAAATATTTATTAAATTTCAAATATTTTTCACATAGAAATACTTTTCAAACTTTTTGAGTTATGAAACTTTTGCAATCGTATGAAGAATTCAATTGTGAAATAATAATCATTAGATTTTAAAAGATGAGAAAATATAAGTCTATTTATGGTCAATAAGGACTTATTGAAGAGAAATACCGTTCTCTACCTTTTCCTAAGATTGCATTCAATAGTAATGAAATAGTTCCCAATCGTGAGAATTGGCACACTTTTTATCCGTTGCCTTCGCTTGAAAACTAAGCTCAATATTTTTTACGCCCTTTTATTACTATTATCATCAATAAAAAAATGTTTCAAAAACTTTTCAACAATATTTTTCAGCACTTCTTAGAGCCAAAAAATTCGAAACATTTGTTTAGACCAAACAATTTTTTATCGAATAAATAGAAAATTGAACCATAAGTTGGATATAAAAAACACTTTTCTCACAAATTGTCTCAAAAACTTTTTTGAAATTTTTGAACCCTTTTATTAAATTTCAAATCGAATAGTTTGAAAACTTTTCACATGTACACGAAGTTAAGGTAAACTATGAAAACATCAGCACTTATTTGACACACGAGTGAGAAGAAAAAATTAGTTGCATTGCTATTCATTCCTTCTCTAATATATTTCTTTTTCTCATTCCTCACTCTTCTGTGTTCGCACACATACTGAGAATTCAAGGCTGAATATATGTACAGACAATCTCGCGATCTCTTTAGTTAAGGTTAAAGAACAGAGAGGAGTCTTCGACGAGATGTTTGAGAAAACCAGCTCTCAAAAAAATCTTCACTTATAACAGGCCCAGAAAGAGTCGAGTTTATTACTTATAAACGGGCGCCAAATCTGTTTTTTTCTTTTGATTGACTTATACTTAAGTCTGTAATACGTTAGCCGTATGTTTGCTTCCCAGAAATCGGATGATTGACTATTTATTTAGTTCATAAAATTGTCTATTTTTTGAGGATTATAATGAGTATTCATAATAATTTTCAATTGTAAAGCACAGCAACTATTTTTTCAGTTTGATAAGAGTGAGCACATATTTTGACAACAATTTCATCTACATTTCCATCAACTTAAGCTATTATTTTTTCATTGAACAGAAATTATATGATGAAAAAGATAAATATTCAATTTTCAAGTCTGATCAGAAACTATTATATCTAAAAAATAGACAATTTTTTGACCAGGAGTGAAAAATGAACATTTTATTTTTTCTTCCATCTTATAATTTATGTTTAATGAGAAAATGATAAAATTTGTACTTAAGTTGATAGTAATGTATATAAAGATATCATATGAAATAGTTGTCAAAATATGTGCTCACTCTTATCAAACTGAAAAAATTGTTGCTTTGCTTTACATGTTTTGAATATAAGCTGAGAAATGAATGGGAAGTATTACAAAAGATCGCACAAAATAAAATATATCCGGTATTCACTTGTTTTGCACTTAAAGCAAAAGGAAGTCGAAGGGAAAAGAATGAGAGATTATTTCTCATTCAAAGTCGTGAAGCTTTGCATAAAAAGCATAAATTTTTATTAATGGGACAACTGTTTGAATGCTACCAAATATGATAAAATTTTGCAAAATATCCATAACGTATTCTGTATTTAATAAATTTATTATAATTTTATGCTTAGATATTATAAATAAATAAATTTTAATTATATGTATTGAATAATATTTGAAAAATTATTCCTTAACTTTCTTATTAAAGATAAGGCTTTATATGCATAAAGTTTTATAACAGGTTTAACCTTAAGTTTTATGACTTATAGACCATGCAATCAATAAATGTATTAACTATTAAAATAATAAAAATTATGAACCATTAAACTCTTCTCTCAAACTTTCTGAGTGTCGGTTCGTTTCATAAGAAATTTCTCTCTAACTCTGAAGACTATCAACAACAACAACATATTTTGTAATTAAATTTCCAAAAATTTCCGATTTCCTAACACTTAAGGCTAAGAGAATTTTTCACATCCACGAGGCATGCATTGTAAAAACGAGCCCAACAGTGGAATCCATAGATAAGCAAGTTCAATTTTAAAGGGGGGTCTGGAGGGTCTTGAGGTCAAGGGGATCAAAACTCATCGTTTTTATGAGGGAATATTTCTGAAATTGCTCGAAAATTTGAAAAAATAGAATAAATCTTTTAATAATACAAACGATATTTTATTAAAATAAATTCTGAAAATAATTGAAAAATCGAAGGAAATAAGTATCTATTTTAAATTTTTATCAAAAATGGTACTAAAAACAAACAAATTTTTCCAGAAATCTTTAAGGGGTCCGGTTTTTGAGTTTCGAAGATTGGGTCTCAATAACAATGATAGCATACCCTAATGCTAAGGTAAAAAGCATGGGCTGAGTGTAGATTGCAATCAAAATCTGTACAAATATTAATATCTAAATAGAATTTTTTCATTTAAGAGTTTTTATTATAAAATAAAATGAGAAATAACAAGAAACAAATTATTATTATTCAGCTCTGAATAAATACTATCATATCATATAAAATAGAAATAGAATTACATTTAAATTATTTTTCTTTCTTGACTTTCATCAAAACTGATGCCACCATTGATTGTTATACACAGGTCCCTAAACTCCCCCTTGCTTATTACCCACCTTGCTTATCAACGGTGGAATCCCTTTTTAGAGCCTCTGATGTTCACACTTATAGCCGAACAGCAGCTAAAATAGCGTTTATTTCATGATTACAACTGTTGGGTGAGTTCTGTTGAATCTCTGCCTTTTAAAACTGTGATTCATAATCAGTCCTAAGGCTATATCAGTCTTAATACTGAGCCTTCTTCTTCATCGATGGGAAAAAGCATGTAAGAAAAGGTGAGACACTTTAATAACTGCTAGAAGTTTATGTATTACTACTTATAATAGGCGTAACTTTTCGTGTAAAATAAAAGTGACTGTAATTTCTTTTCTGCTTTATTCTAAAAATTCAATAAAAGTCAGTACTTTATTGTTATTGTTTTGAATAAAAATAAATTATTATTACTTAATAAAGTTTCCGAAACAACATTTTCATAATATCTGTGTATACAGTATATTAAAAACTTCCTTTTGAACTGAGAAAAAGTTCAAATCTCTTTTCAAACGACAATTTCAAAGTTTCTAAACTTTTTAATTTCTAGTTTTGATTTTCATTATCGATAAGTGATTCACAAATGCAGTAAATCATATGCTACTCAACTAAATGAATCTCAGGCTGAGAATCAATCAAATTTGACACAAAAATTACGCGAAATTTTTCATTTCTACAGAGATATTAGGCTTAAAAACGAAAGAATGCGAACATATTTCCTGTAGTAATAAATAATCATATAATCTCTTATCACTAGTGACTTCTCCCTCTACTCATATCTCTTGTGCCACATTTTATTTAGAAAATGTTTAACTAACTTAAAAATTCTTTAAAAAAATGACAAAGTTTTTGCCACATATGCCTTATAAGGTATGGGGTATTGGTTTAGTAAAAATTATCATTTTTTGCTATCTAATTAGCATTATAACTATCAATGCATACATATAATCATGTCTTCATTTTAACGAATCGTACAGTCGGTACATAAAATCCGATTCTGAACTTATTCAAATTTTTCATCTTTTTTTATAAGTCTTTATCAATTTGAATCTAATAAAAGCTATTACTAATCAATAATTAAAATAATAAGTCTATAAGTTTTTATTAGATTCAAATTTTGATATACTCTTATTCAAAAAGATAAGAAATCTTATCAAAAATTACTAAATGAGTTCAGAATCGGATTTTATGTCTCAACTGTACAAATGATTAAAATATTTGTCTTTAAGCAAAATCTATTGCTTCATATTCTATATGTTGCATAACTCAGGTTTCGAAATATTGCCTGATTTGATGAATTCGCAGTAAATATTACTATAATTGCTGCAAAAGTATCCAAAAACTACTAAATATATGTATGAGAGAGAGCTTGATTTGTAAGCAATCCTTATTACATGACTTGAAAAAAGATAGATCACTATGAGATACCGGACATTAGTTTAATAAATATAAAGTCACTTTTGATAAATAGCTGAAAATATAAACATTTTTCTAAGAATTGATCAGCGCTTCTATAATAATAGTCTGATTTAATGATTTGAAAATTCCATAAATTCCTTCAAATCCTGCATAAAATGATTAAACTTATAAATAATCGGATATTTAGTTTCGAATTGAGGTAAAATAAGTCACTTGATTTATTCGGCCCACTAGTAAATTATATTCCTAGACCTCAAATAATGTAAATATTGTTCAGTAATTTATTTTTTTTGCTGGCAATTATGCATTATAGCAAAGAATACGAAAGTTGATCACCAATTCGGAGCTCTATTTTGGGGCCCATTTGGCGCCCGACAACTGTCCGCCTCAGGCGAACCCGTATAAGAGGATGCCTTTTCTAGTTCTTCTACAAGTATTTAGTCTTGAAGATGGTTAGGAATCATAATTTTGTGCACTTTTGTGTTATTTTGGGTGCTATCGAATGCATTGCTTCTTATACTTGCAGTTATAATGATAGGCATTGCAAATGATTAGCAATGATAATAACAATTTGAATTGTTATAGGAATGAAAATTACTATTCCTTCAATTCATTTTATTCGTTTGGAACTACTTTTTTATTCAGTCATTAAAGTTTATTATGCTTTTGGTTTAATTAACAATTATATTATATATATTTTTCGAGACGGCCCTAATTTTCTGTACGAGTTTTGGAAATTAATTTTTGGCTAAACTTAATAGACTTTTTTCACGTAATTTTAGAGTTTTTTTGTTTGATTATAGAATCAATTTTTCATTTAAATTTCGAGTCAAAATTCATTATAATTAGAATAAAATGTTCATTTTCTTTATAATGCTATTGTTTTCTTCGAAAAACTTAAGTAAAACAGAATTCGTATAAAATTTTTTTAATATTTTGGTAAACTTATAGACTTTTTTTCATTTTAGGTTTTTTTTGTTTGATTAAGGAATCAATTTTTCATTTAAATTTCGAGTGAAAATTCATTAATAACTAGAATAAAATGTTCATTTTTTTTATGATACTATTGTTTTCTTCTAAAAAATTAAGTGAAACAGAATTTGTATAAAAATTTAAACTTATAAAAAGCTATAATTATTGAGGCGTTAACGCAATTATGAACACAGTATTAATATAAGTATTTTTCAAACTAATCTCTAATAATTATTAAGGAGTGTATCGTAAATATTTGGGGAAAATTTTGATTAACATTTAAGTGAACCCAACAATAAGGGCTAATATAGGAAACATTCCTTGAATTCTTGTTATAATTATTATTATTGCCTATCCTTTAAACATACACTTAATAAGGATTTCCTTAAATTAAAATATCTTTTGTCTATTAAATCAATTTACTGTAGTTTATCATTCAATTAATTTTATAGATTAAATAATTAGTATTTATTACTAAATCAACATTTAATAAAAAAGTATATATTCTGTAAAATAAACTTTTTCTTTTTGATTAATGTTCAGCATAAATATTTAGCATAAAGTTTCAGTTAACAAATTAATTATTTTTAAGTTATTGTCAAATATTTCAGTTCAAACTTAACGAGATTATTAGATATTAATTAATAGTTTTTTTTCTAGTGTTAATTCATTAGAAGTGTATTAATTAACTCATTAGAGTTGAAGAATAATGGTTTCAAGTTTTTTAAGGATAAATATGAGAGAAAATAATAGCTTTGAGTTCTGAAAAGTTTTTGTTTGAATAGTTCTTAATAAGTTATTAAAGATTTTTATAGACTCTTATATTATAAAAGTTATGCTGAATTCATAATCACATACTTTAATAGATTAATGTGTGGACAGAAATGATGAAGTATTGTATAAAAGGTTATATTTTGAAACTAAAAATTAAATACAATTAATGGTAAAGTTTCTGAGAATAAATTACAATATTTGTTATCACTTTATGAACATATTTGCAATTTTTAAGGCCTATAAAAATTTGATTAATGATAGAGAAGTTCTATATTTTAAATTACTAGGAATTGAATTGATTTAAAGACAGTCAGTTTGACAATATTCGGGTCAATATATTTGAATTCAGAATTATTAGTTTTACAAATGTTTGAATGATTGACAATAAATTCAATTCATTCGAAATGGAGTTCAATATAAAGTTACTCAGAATTGTAGACAATATCTCTAATCTTTCAAATTTTCATATCCTTAGAGATAAAAACTTTTTTCTTTGAATTTATTGAAAACTTTTCTCAAACTTTTACTTAAGGTTATTAAAAAAATTGTTAAAATAAAACATATGAAGCGCTGTCTGTTGGTTGAGAACTAAATTTAAAAATTTCAATTCAAACTAAATGAATTATTTGAACAGAATATGATCAAAAATTAAATTCATTTTAAAAATAGAAATAGTGCTCAGAAATCAATTCCTATTAATCAATCTCTGTCTTAAGTCAATATAAAGTTAAGACAATCGGAAGACAAACAATCTTTGATACTTTGAATAATAAATACCCTTAAAGATAAGTTGAAAAATACTTTTAAACAATATTTTTCATACAAGATTATTTATAAATTGTTTTGAAGCATAAGAAAATTTTCGAAAATCAAGTTCTCATTAGATCTAACGATATTTCAAATGCTAGTCGTGTTCATCAATCATTCATATTTTGCTGAACTTGAAAAAATCATGTTATTTCTAAAATGAAAATAACTCCGCCAAACGCCCCTATTGAGGTCAGATAGTGACCTGTGATCTTGAAAATTTAGGCTGTAATTCTAAACAATGAAATAAAATTAGTCACTTCAATCGGATTATCCTCAATATAACTACTGACGGACTGACTTTGTAAACTCGACGGGCATTTCGCTTACTGCCCTTGTAAGTATAAATTACACCTTTTAAGTAAAGTTATAAACTTTACAATAAATATTTTCCTAACAATATATGAATTTTCATACACATTATTTAAATAAATAGTTCAAAAATTCTATTTTTTCCAAATTAAAGCTTTTAAAAAATACTCTTATAAAAAATAGCTTTCAAATGATGTTATTTCACTAATGCGAAAGTATTTAGTTGAGCAAGATTAAAATTTTTACAGTTGAGTAAAATTGAATTAAGCGAATCTTTTCAAATTTTTCTCACTGAGCTCAAAAAAATTAAATTTATTTATCAGGAACAGATGGTCAGTGGAATTTGACTTCTATTTATTATTGTGAGGCATGTCGAGGGGTTCGGAACATAACCACAAGTTCTTAATCTTTTGCCCTCAAAGTTAGGGTGACAGATCCTATCAAAGCTATAAAATAAGGAATAGCATTTTGATGAACTATTGATAGTGTTCTCCCCCCATAGTTACTGTTACTTTTATAATAATTTCACTTTTAAAGTTTAGATTACTGAGGTTGCACTGAGGGCAAAGGTGCGCGGAGCATGCTAGGTTCGTGTTCGAATACTATCTAGTTTGATCATTCATTAAAATATATTAATTAGTATTGATACATTAGTTAATATAACAATCTGGGAGAGAGAAACAAATGTAAACAGTTCACCAAACTGCTATATTTCATACCTAAAATAGTTTCATTAGAAAACTTTAAAAGCTATCAAAATAAACCCTCAATTCATAGGATGTACTATGCATTAGATTGAGCTTAATTTGCCTCTAAATGCTTTATTTCGGAAATAATTTGCATTTATGTAAAACTTAACCAAACAAACGGAAAAGATTGCAATCCTATGACTGGTATAATTGCAAGAGATTTTTGGTTTCTTCAAAACTGCTCAACTAAAACGTCACTACAATTACCATAACAACAGTCGATTCGACGCAATACTAAAATCATGTAATACTTACGCATCCATTACTTTAGATACCAGTCATTACATTCTTTAACTGTAATAAAAAATATAATACATTTGTATTGATATTAAGTAAAAAAGTAATAATTAGTCATACGTTTCAACTGTTTATCATTTTTAATTATTACACTTTTGTAACAATACTATCGATAACAATATTTTACAACTTAAAATAAATACAAAATCCGAAAAAACTATTTTTCACTTTTGAATAATTTTTAGATTTTTAACAATTAGTGTTATTTTAAATAATAATAAATTGAACGGAAAATAATCGGATTCTCGAAAGGTATGTTTGAATAAAAAAAAAATAATTAATTAAACAAAATTATTATAATATTATCGCTAAATGACTGACTGTTTTACGGAATAATACCAATGACATAATCATAAAAATGAGTAATATTTTGAAACAGTACTCAGTTTTTCAATGTTTTTCAATGTTTTTAATGATAAATAACCATAAAATAATTGAAATTAACAGTTAATTGAATGGATCAAAAACCACATTCACAACCAA